>CALNVZ010003435.1:7052907-7090600 GCA_940671915.1 Paracentrotus lividus | reverse complement strand
AGTAACAAACATCACCCCCCCCCCCTATATTGACTATCGGACCCGCGGACTGTAGGACCCGCGGACTATAGGACCCGCGGACTATCGGACCCGCGGACTATCGGACCCGCGGGCTATCGGACCCGCGGACTATCGGGATGACCCCATATTACCTGCTAGCCCATATTACGTGCATATATCCTACATGTATTTCCATAATTTGGATTCAATGTGAATTGTATAGAATTAATCACATTTTGAAATTTCATATAATATACAAAATATCCTATCCATTTAGATTCAATTTTCAGAATAGTCACAATCCCATTTGGGAAATGTATTTATCAATTAATTGTTTTGTTAGTTTTTTCCTGTGATACACTTTATATATTTTTACTGTGAATATGATAATTTCAGCCATTCGACTGCCAATTATATATTGTTGATTTTTATATGAAATAAACCATTAATATAATTGAATTTATAAGCTACTGTGTTTGAAATGTGTTAAAATATATAGTAAGATGTAAAACTAAAAAATAGAATAGTATGAAATGGGGGTGTGGTCAGAGGGAGAGAGATATAGAGGCTGTTTTTTAAATAGTGCTTGCAGTTCAATTATTTCATTCAACAAAGTTGTTTTACTGTTGCCCGTCCTAGCACTAGGCACAGGTAACAAAAGAATTCATGCATGGATGATTCCCAATGAAAAGAACTGGTAAGTCAATATTAATATAGCTGAAAATGACCGTCTTGAATGAAATTATTGAAATACAGGCACTATTTCAAATAGCTTTCAACATAGCTTTCTTATTTCTGAATCGTTGGTTTATTGGTTGCGGTGTCATATGAAAGGGCAGGAAATGGACTCTTTAAATATGTATATTTTAAAGAAAATTTCAGATACCGACCGCCAAACGACTTTTTGGTTTCCTCTTTGCAAATTGTTCTTACTCATTCATGCGTGACATTATGGGTCATATAGATTTTGTGAAATACAAGGGGAGACTCTGAGCTTTAAATTGATGGGTTATTTATGAATTTTAATTAAGATAAAGTTAAGATAAAACATCGATCAATCTCGTTTTCGTTTTTTCTGGGACGCACTGTATGTCAAGGAATTTACTAAAATATGCAGGTTGTTTCGTAAACTTGTTTAATAAACATTGAGATACATAGGAATGTTGAGTAGATGTGTATACATGTAGAACATGATACATACATGTAAGTGAGAAAAACAATGAGCAAAGAGGACAAGGCAAATTGAGCTTGAAATTCCTTTCTTATGAAATTAACATGTGGTCTAAAGTTGACAGAATATGTGTGTACACACTTTCCAACATACCCTCTCACCACACACACACACCCACGCACACTCATCCTCCCTCAAACACACGCACATCACCACACACGCACAAAAACACACAGTAAACAATTCATAAATAAAATTTCCTATCTTGACGTTTTGTTTACCAAGACCATCACTGAATATTTGAGACGAAGTAATTCTGTAACAACTGTTTGTGAGTGTGAGTGAGGGTGTGTGAGTGTATGTGTGTTAATGTATTTGTTGGGGATGTTGGTGTGTGTGTGTGTGTGTGTGTGTGTCTGCTGGTATGGATAAGATATGGTATGTGCGTGTGTATGTGTGTGGAGGGTGTATGTGGGTGGGTGTGGTGAGGATGTGGGTGTGTATGTGCTTTGTGTATGTGTAAATGAGGGTACGTGTGGAGATCTTACCGTCTACTTCTGAAGATTGAAATGCAAATATGGTGTACACGTAGGCCTACATTAACCTAGAATTATGATAATTATGACCATGATGTAGGCGTTTCCGCATGTCACTAGCAACATAAACATACCACGCCATACAATTATTGCGCAATATTATACAGGGCTAATATTCACATGGGCAAGCATTGCGAAATGCGAACACAAGTTCATGTAATCGAGGAATGTCATCGTTGTATGATATGGGTCACTATGAAGTGGCGGGTCCAGGCGGGGGCGCATGGGACGCGCACCCCCTCTAAAATTTGCAAACCACGCATTGACTGTACATGTTGAAGTCGAACAATTTCGGCGGCTCACCCCGTAATCAGGCCTTACGCCCCCTCTATTTTCAAATCCTTGATCCGCCATATTATGTTGTAGACTTATTCTCGTCCATGTTCTGAATGTCTCATCCGGACCAGGCTACAATCAAGTCTAATCTCTTTACCACTGTTTCATTTCAACAAACACAAAATAATACCATATCGTGATTGTTGCAACATCCATTTTATCCTTTTTACTTCTTTGGACGGAATTTGCAATGAGAAGAGAGTGTTGGCATTGCAATAACTTTTCCCTTCAATTCACTTATTTCCATGATTTACACATCAATGGTCTATCAAGGATATGAAAATGAAACATGATATTGATAACATCATTTTGTTATACAATTAAAATGATAACAATTGTGTATCATGAATAGATTCGGGTCTACTATTTTTGCGACAAGGTAAAATACGAAGCAGTGGCGGATCCAGGATTTAGTAATACGGGGGCGCATCCCGAAAATTTGGAAAAATAGGGGACACAGCCGAAAAATATCAAATTTTAACATGTATAGTCAATGAGTGGACTTCTATATAGAGGGGGCGCGCGTTCCCTGCGCCCCCGCCTGGATCCGCCAATGTGAAGGACCCTAAAATCAAAGTTGTATGCATATATATAGGGGCATCACAGACTAAATTTGCGTTGAAACCAAATTTTTAAAGAGCCCCTGGTGTGAAAGAAACACCAGTCATTTTCAGATATATTTTTAAGGGGGTTTGTAGACTTAAAATTTGCCATTCAAAGTCCTAACCGAAACGTTAATTCTGCTAATTATCATGCAGACCTACTGATTGACGCCTTTAATAATGGATAATCATGCACATTATGATTTTTTTTTATTTTTTACTTTCATTGGTGGAGATATTGTTACAGTCGGATAAAATGGGTTCAACTTTGCACCTATACTGTATAATATGCTTATTTTGTCTGACTTCATTGCGTTAATATTACAATCATTGGTTTTGTCTGAGGAAACCTATACAAGCTTGTGTTTAATAGGTTCCTTATACAGTGTCATATTTCACGTTTAAATACGCTTTATCATGAAATAGTTGTTATTTTGTCACCATGCATTCATCAATGCAAGTTACAGAGATGAGTATTCAATGCTCAAAGAGGAAAAATTTGTTTCCTCTTTGCGCATTAATCATTCCTGTAACATTCATTATGCTCTATACTAATCAAATAAAATGTTCTCTATAATTCAACATTAATATCATGCGCAGCAAAAGACCCTTTTAAGAAATATGTATCTTTTTGTATTGAATTTCAAAGCCATATCTATGATGGAAGAGGAACTGATAATTCCTTAAAATGCTAGTAAAACTTTTAGCGGTTTTCCCCGATAAACAGTACTAAACAACATAGCTCAGTTGTTCAACATTTTTTAATTTTGCTTCCTTCAACGCTCAATAAGTTGTTTAAATCAGACAATGACAATATCAGGCCCCAAATTTCCTCAATAAGAGTCTATCAATCTTTATTGAGTGTGTCACGACACGTGATTCCAACGGTTCATCAATTCATTCAATTACAGTTGTATTCACATTTTAATTTTACACAGTATAGAGTATAAATGTACTTCTTTGAAATTCCTGTCAAAAAATCATATTGATAATTACCTTTAAAATGTTGTTTTAGACGCAAAATTGGTTAAACGTTATTTTATACATTAATCCATTCTTTAAAATAATTATTTGTAACTCTAACTCTCGTCATGAAAGTGTCATCTTATTCCATAGAAATATATCTAACAACTTTAAACGTTTTAATTATTGATATCACCTTCGACCCTTAACCTTTGTACTGTCTACCACCCACCCCGACCCCACCCCCCCCCTCGAAAACAGACCAGAATAATGACATATCCTGTATTCATGCCTTACTTAGCAAGTTGAGTATTCATGTATCAAATAAAGTTTGGTAGGGCGTGTAAGAGCACAGAAGGTAAAATGTGAAAACATTAATATATATAATCTTTTTGGAGACGAGCTTATTTGGCAATAACACACATTTTTATTGAAATCAGCCCGAGTATACTCGCAGGATCAGTCTTTAATGGGGTTATCGCTAAAATTATTTTCATGAAATGTCTGTCCCATCTTACACAGGCGTTAAGTAGTTGTTAATCACACAAATGACTATGTAAAACAAAATTAAACATTGGTGAAAAGCATCCTCAAGATATTCTTAGTCACTAACTAGTAAGTAAAGTAACATTCTACCGACATTGTTATGTTTCCTTTCTCAACTTAATGTAATATACGGTGCATGTATTTAATTGCACCTCAGGTGTTACACTGCATGGAATATAGAAAGTTTGTATGAACAACAAATCACACCAATATTAATCTATTAAAGGCATGTTTAAATAGAAGGACACCGACATGACTCTTCTTTGCAGTAAAACACAATTCCATATAAGTTTAAGCCGAATATTATCTACATCATAACAAACGAAAACATATAATAAAGATCTAGCAATATTTGCTCACCTTATGTACAGTTTGTTAACGTTTGCTTTGCCTCAACACAAAGATTTATGAATATTTTTCAAAACAAAAACAATTTGCATGTTTTATTGCGTTACACAGTTAAGTAAGCAAAGTTTGATAACTAAAGCACCTCGCTATATTATAACTCGTTTTCAATATAGTAGCGTTCATTTGTTTGTGATAAGGATTCTTCTTATGATATGCTTTTATGTAATGCGCCATACCCAGAAAACAACAAATTCACCTATTAAGCTGTTAAGAAAAAAACATGCATACAAATTTCACGTAAACATCCACGACTTTCCTGATTATCACCACTTGTTGTTTAGCAACAGAGTCGTCCTATACAAGACATACAATTTATTGAACGAAAGCGAAAGGCTTTTTTTTTTTTTTTTTTTTTTTTCGTTTTAAACTATATCATATCAAAATTCATCGAAGTTTGAATAACGTATCTTAGTTTGTTTTGTTTTGTTTTGTTTTTTATGTGTCAGTGACACAGTAGACAATAAGTACAAAATAATATTGCGTAGGCATTACGATATTAAGAAATATACAAAATAAAACGACTGACTAACATTACGTAGGATATATTGTACATATGGTATAATTATGGTCACGATTTCTTTGACAACGCATGCCAAACTACATGTCGTTTCAGGCTTTTATTGACTGATCAGGAAGTAGGTAGTTTACGTTTATTAAAAAGCAATAACAACCATTTTATCATTTGACTCGTATTTAAACATGACGAGAGTCTTTGAGTGATCACTTACCACTGATAACAATTTTGCGATCCTAACTTAAAGGTATGAAAAGTATTTGTGTACAAATTATTGTTGACGACGACGCCGATACGTGGCAGAAATAGTGATGTATATGATGATATATCGATCATTATAAATTCAGGCAGAAGTAGAAGTATTCTCGAAGTTATTTTACATTAGTGGTTGGACTTTACCACAGATTGTCCATGTCAAAATTTGCCATGTTATTGGCTTCCTCTGAATATGCCCCATATTGGGCGCCGTCCATCTCTGTCGCAACCCTATTGCCCGCTGTTAGGCGGTGACCTGTACCACCGATATCTGCACCACACTCGGGGCAATTGCTAGCTTGTGTGGCACCACCACATTCTCCAATGGCGTATACATGTCCTTGAGGACATTTATACCAGTGGCCTTGGGCAAACTCCATTGCGGCGACTATTTCTTTCCTCTCGTTCTCCGTGATCCCCAGACCACCGGACTTGGACACGATCTTCTTGAGTAGTTCTTTGACTCTGTCTTGTTGCTCAGCAGTCAGAACCTTCCCAGCAAATAGATGGTGCTGAACAGTCTTCACCTCTTCTCCGGCCTTTTCATGAGCAGCTGGTTTATCCGCCAGGATCTTGAAGAACAACAACGCAAGGTGCAGTCTTCGAGCTTCTCTGTTGGCATCCTCAATCTGCTGTTGGGACATCCTGTCGATTGGGTCCTTGCATAACCAAATTTGCATAACAGCTATCTCGTCTTTCATCTGACGGAGGTATCGTTGATCAGCTGATGACGTTCGAATCACATGAAGATCTTTCAGCAAGTCCCGCATTTCCTTCAAAATTGAAAATCTGTTGTTCAAAGCGGTGACCTGTCCTTGACTCAACGATGATGTCGAGTCGACTATGCCGTAGAATCGGCGTGCATCTTCCTTTCTTGGGAACAGTTTCCCCTCATGACCCAAGGCTAACAAATCCATTGTCTCGACTTCTAATTTAATCTTTTCAATAAGTGACCGACGGAGGGTGTTGATTGTTGCTGCGTTGCCGTAGATCGTTCTTTTAACTGCATCAATATCCCGCAGAGCCTGTTTGATCACGTTGCCGTATCTCAGGTTGCGTCTTATCGGCGTTTTACACCAAGGACACTCCTTCAGCTGTGATAAAGAAAGTAAATAAATGGAAAGAGTATTTAAACATATCATACAGCAATTCTTGAATCTTTAAGTTTTTCAAGCTTACGCCGTGGTTTCTTGTCTTTATTTGTTTTTATACACAATATTGGTCCACTTGCAATGAAGGTTATTCATCACCCATCAATCGGGATTATCATAGAAGTGTAAAGCACGAAAAGATAAATCAGCCGTAATGCAATGACTTATACACATTTTAGAACAAGTCCAAATACCTTGATGGAGACGGTCCCTCCTGTGTCATCGCTGTCGCTGGTTGTCTTCATCCATTGGTCCAGTGCATTAGCCTCAACCACGTGCTTGCAATCCTCAAGCTCCACAAACCTGCATAGGATTAGAATAAATATAAAATTATTAGATCGTTATTATCTTTCCATGATTCAACAGAAAATATATATACATATCTGTGCTGCAATTCGCGATGAAATGTATTCTTATTACCCGCTACCCCTATGTTAAAATCTCGCCATATCTATCGGCTTTCATACAAATTATTTATAAAAACAAAACAAAAATTAAATATATTTCCAATAGCAAAACTATACATTGACCAATAGTCATATCAGATGTCTTAAACCCATCAATCAAAGGGCGTCTTAAAGAAAATCAGTTAAGATCAAACATGGTAAAGAAGAATTGCATGGTAAAGAAGAATATTTATTTGCTCACCGAGCATCTTCATCGTCTTCATCGCCAAAGAGCACAGCGGTAACTTCATCCTTATCACAGATTCTACACTTCTTAGGACAGGGCTCGCCACACAGTCCGATGCAGGGGTGGCCACATTTCAGCAGGAGCGTACATGGAACATTGCATGGGCGTCTGTTACAAGGTCTACCGCATTCTTCCTGACAACGAGAATGTCGACATCGCCAGGTGCACCTTTCTGCACATGGAGCACAGGGTTCTCCACAAGTCTTCCTGCATTTGCTATGTTGACATCTGTTTTCGCACTTCTTTGAACATGGTGGGCAATCAGCAGCACATGTCGACGGACATGCATGGCCACAAACAAGTATGCGACCACACTTTTCTCTGCAGAATTCATGAAGACGTCCACGGTAGCACTTCCCACAGGTACCTTTGCATCGATGCTCACAACCCAGCATGGCAGTACAGGGTTTTGGACAGGACTCCGGGGTAGCAGAGCATTTGGCGAGGACGTTGTGACCACAAGGCCAGTCAGATCGACGAACTTCTACCTCACAGACCGACGTACAGCTCTTTCCGCAAGGCTCCCGGCACTGGTGCCCGCATTTCAGTTTCCCGAGGCATGGTGACTCGCAGATAACTTCAGAGGGCATCTTGTAACAAGGCACTTGCTGACGGTGACCACAAGGCAGTCTCTTATCGACCTGTTGTTTACACTGCTTGTCACAAGGTTGGTAACACTGCTTCTTACATCGATGACCATCTTTACATATTGTGTTTGTGCACTTTTGACGGCACTTGTAGTTCTCATGCTTCATGTCTGTAGGATGACATGGCATTCTGCAAACATGTCCACATGTCAGACGTGCCTCACATGGTTTGGCACAGCCACCTTCTGGGACATTTGCAAAGTCCTCTTCACTTTCAACTTCAGTTTGAGTCTCAAGGTGATTCCTGCACTGGAGTTTAAGGGATTTTCCGATAGTGCGGTAGGCTGCAGCGTCCTTCACAATTTCCCTCCATAGACTTGGACCAGCTGGATTCTGCTCTGCAAGTAGCTTGAAATTCCCTATGCAGTACAGACCCTTTCGTGCTCTTGATAGCGCCACACAGATTCTGTTGTCGATCTTCAAGAAACCAGCACTTCCCTCCGTGTTACTGCGAACTAGAGAGAGTAGAATTATGTCGTTTTCTTCTCCCTGGAAGTTGTCTACTGTGCAAACCCGGACACCTTCAAAGTCGATCTTCTTCATCCTCCTTTTGAATTCCAACAGCTGACCAGAATAGGTTGTGAGGATGGTCACCTGCTCTGGAAGGTAACCCTGTTGTAAGAAGTACCTACAAAGGCAAACCAAAAACTTGGCCTCGTGGACATTTGAGTGACTTTTCATTTCATCCACTGAATCTTCTTTTATTTCATGATGAATGAAGAAAATGTTCTTCATTACACCTCTGATATCTTCGAATCTCTTCACAGAGTCGTGATCTTTGAGAGATGGGTATAACTTCTGCATCCTCATGAGTCGTGCAATTTCCGGTCTCATCCTATGCTGCAGGTTCAGTTGCTGGTACGGTACGTCATTGTTGATCATACGTTCAAACAATGATATGTCCAAGTTGTACTGTATAGCCAGTTTGTAGACTGTAGGACTTGGCCGCAACTGTTGGTGGTCTCCAATCAATATGAGATGTTGACATGACTCGGTCAATGCAGTCACAATGTGAGCTTCTAACACCTCTGCAGCTTCTTCAACCACAACGATTCTCGGCTGGATTCTCTGAAGTAGCATATGAAATTTGGCAGCCCCAGTTGTTGTCATTCCGATGACTGACGCAGTTTTGAGGATCTCAAAATCTTCTTGACTTCGTGCCTCTCGTAGCTCCTCACATACATTTGTGAACTGCCTCTGTCTTTCTATGAGCTGACGATGAGATTTACGGCGATGTAAATGACCCCAATATCGGTATAACCGCCAACGTTGACTTTCATCAAGATGCCACACGTTTCCAACCGCCTTTGCCTCTTCATCAGACATTCTTTCATTACTCCTGAGTTTCCTCTCCAAGTTGTGCTTCCTGTTTCTGAGTTGTCGTCTGTCTTGTTGCCACCCTCCATCGTATTGCGCCAAGTTGTCAAGATCGTTAAGTCGAAAAGCCAAATTGCCATCATCATCGTTGGCATTCTCATCGGCTGTAAATATTCTTTGTCGTCGGTCGTCCACGTCTAAGCGTCTCATCTCTTCTAGGAGATCCGCCTCCTCTAAGATATCAATCTCTTCTTCCCCATCATCTTCGTCTTCGTTTTGGGCTCCGTTGTCATCAGGAATATTCTGCTCTTCAGCCGGAAATCCCATCTGAATATCACCAAAAAGCCAATGGACAAGTAAGGACTGACCGCCTATGACAGCGAGGTTGCCCTGGTTGAGACTTCTTTCTTGACCTTCAGTCATGTGTTTCATGAGTACTCTTTCGTGGAGAAGTCCCTTCCACGTTTGGTTGATTTTTTCTTGAAGACCTTTGACTTCTCTCCCAAGGCTTTCGATTTCCCCACTCACCTCCCCAATTCTACGTCTCAAGTGTTTCGGTGTCTCTTCCCGAAACTTTGATCTCCTGAGTGAATTGAGGTTGAAACGTTTTAGAGCCTCGCTTGAACTTCGACCGCCGACTCTCACGATCCCCTCACTGCTCCATGCAGCCACCCCTTCCAGGAACTGATCCAAAGCGTGGTTTGTATAACATACGAGTAGAATAGGCTTATTCGAACGGCTTGCGGGTTCGGCCAGTCCTCGAACTTGGTCTTCTTTCCAAATGTGCTTATTTTGGAGAAGGGTATGAACTATCTTTAACCCAATGTATGTTTTACCCGTGCCAGGTGGTCCTTGAATGACTGTCATCTCTTGAGTGAGTGCTGCCTGTATGGCATGAAGTTGGGAATCGTCAAGTCCAGTATTCCCAAGTCTTTTCCATTCACGGTCGTCGAGAATCCTCACGGTCTTCATGCGCATTGACGTTAGCTTTGCGTTCGGAACATCATCAGAGACGATAGGCGATAGGTCATATTCCGTGGCGGCATTGTTCCGTATGTAAGCTGGTGGCCGAACAATTGGTGAAGCTGAGATGATGTAGTCTTTTAGGGGCATTGAATCTTTCCTGACATGCTGTAAACGACTGAGGACGTGTCTGTAAGCTTCGAAGTATGCAGAAGATTCTGCCATGATAAAGGTCTTTTCAGTGAAGATCTTTGCAATCTCCTCATCTCTTTCGAGCTTGATTTCTATGAAGCCTTTAGCCAAATCCTCTGGCTTACGGTTTGCAACTGTCCCGAAGACGAGTGTCTTGAAATCATCAGGTGTCAAGATGACGAGTGAACCAAAAATCAGTCGCTTTGACGATTGCCAACGAACACCCTTGAGTCTAGTCTGGTCGAAGTGTATCCTGAATGTGACTCCACTTTGTGAGTAAAGTGGTTCGTCTAGAGTGACATCATAGTATAGACGGATGTCCTGCAAGCGTTTGTTACGCTTCCCCGGTCGAGCAGTTGCTATCTTGTACTCACTAATTCCTTCTCTTAATGGCCGGACAAAGTCCTCTCGAAGAAGACGAAATTGAATATCGAGATAGTGCTCCACATTTTCATACTTTCCCTTCTTAATGTTTACACGAAGGTAGGGGCGAGAACTATTATCGGTCAGTTCATTAGGGGTGGGAAACACACTGTGTTCACGGAAATTATCTGGTGGGGGTGCCATTGTTTCGATGTCTGTACGTTGCTTCTCCTGCTTTTCCTGTTGCAGTATGTCATGGAATCGGGTAAGTTCACTCACCTCTTCTTGAATTGCGTCATCGACAACAATGCCCCTCTTCTCTGCATATTTCACAGCATCTGCAAGGAGTGTCGCCGCCACTTCCACATCTGTCAAATAACTTGGAAGGCGTTGCTGCAGTTCTGACAAGACCTTGGCGATATCCTGAATGCATCTAGGCATGATCCGTAGTTTGGTCTGGTTTCTTTCTGTTCGCATCATTATAAGATGGCGGGTGAGATGTCTTGAGATGAAGCTGGTCCTTCCAAGCATATCTAACAGCATGTTGATGGTCTCGTTGGAGACTTGCGCCTGGCAGACATGATGGTATACCTGAAATAGTAGTGATATCAGGTCGTAACGAATCTCCATCTCTTCTAAAAGCTTACGGAGTCCGAGTTTAAGTGAACCCAACTCTTGAGCAGCATCTTCCGGGTCTCTCCCGAGGAGTTGTTCCAATGTTCTGTAGCCTAGTGGATGTACCACTCGCGGACCTCGGGTCTGGTTATGATGGGCTTCGCCGCGTCGATTCCTAGATGTTATGATTTAAATGAAAAGAAGCAAAAACAAAAATATTCCCAATTCTTGTGTTAACCTATTTGAAAAGAAAGAAAATAAATTGTAAAATTTCGAACTGACGGAAAATTTGATTTAAAAAAAAGCGGCAAATGTGGTCATTCAAATTACATGCAAAATACAAAAAATATTAGTCGTTCCAGGATATGGGTCGCTCGGTTTTAAGATATGCGACATAATTTATATTGTCATTTTAATTATATAAAAAAAATAAACCCCTCATAAAAAGTTTCGCAAATCGAATTTGGTCCATGATAACTTTTCAGGTACGTTTTAGTTATTCCTGATATTCATACCATTGGAAAAATGATTTATTCCCTTTTTTCATTGATATCCTATTTGTAATGATTGTGTCATGCTTCAATGCCCAGAATATGGAGAAAACTATAAAGTTAAATGTTGTAAAATTCATTTTTATTGATCACATTGAAGTTCCACAACTCGACTTTAGGTCTAGATATCTTTGGGGATATTTTCAAATTTTTATGGAATTTTATACCGTTTTCAAGTTCATTTATTCCTCTCTTGATTGATACCTAATTTGTCATGGTGATGTCATGTCTGGGTCCACAGAACCCCTGAATATGCTGAATACCACCTGAATACATGGCAAAGCGAAAGATAATTTTCATTTTAAATTTCTGTAACACAACTCTGAACCTTGATAAATTTTAATGTGGGTTTTAAATCATTATTAATTTTTATAGCATTAAAATTTCACTTATTTTTCTTTTTTATTGATACCCTATTTGCAATAGTAACATCATGTTTGAATGAATATAACTCATACATATAATGCAAAGTAAAAAGTGAAAAGTTGCGAAATGCATTGTTATTGCTCGCAACAGACAATAATACTCACACTAGCCATTCAATTTGCAACATTTAACTTCTGACTTGTCCTAACATTCAGGTGTTCTGTGCATGCAAGAACAACACTATCGTTACAATTAGGGTGTCATTGAAAAGAGGAATAAATGAACTTGACAGTGATTAAAAATTCAATAAAAATTGGAATTAAATTTCCCAAGAGTTATCAGGGCCTAAAGTCGAGTTGCGGAACTTCATTTTGGTGAACTTCATTTTGATAAATGCATTTTGCAACATTCGACTTTTTTTCCCTCCATATTCTGATATTCTGTGCATTAAAGCATAACACAATCATTACAAATAGGATATCAATAAAAAATGGGAATAATTCTTTTTTTCAATGGTATGAATGTCAGGAATAACTAAAGCGTACCTGAAAAGTTATAATGGCCCAAACTCGATTTGTGGAACTTTTTGTGAGGGGTTTATGTTAATCGAATATGAGTCACTTGGATCTCGTTCTCTTCTGTTTAAACTGACATCTTAAAGGGTATCAAACTTTGCAGTTTTTCATCATAAATAAGAACTATATTAGGAAGAAAAATTATGTCATGTGTTTGTATAAATGAATGGTGTAATTATGTACAACTAACTGTACTTGATTTCCTGTTATTATGTTTGAGATAAATTTGATATTCGTCTACATTAATTGTATTTAAAATGACGACTCACCCATTTCCTTCACCTCCATCATCGCCACGTGCTCCTTCTTGGTAGTTACCTCTTCCGCCATCTCGTCTTCCACCTCCATCTCTTCCTTCTTCGCCTCTCTCCCTCCATCCATGTCTCCTATCTCCACCATCCCTACGTCCTTCTCTCCAACCTCCTCCTCCTCCTTCCCTTCCTCTACCGCCGCGGTAGCCATGCTCCATTCTTCAACAAGGTCAGAATTCTATAGAAAACAGAGTCAGTGGTAATTAAGATTCTGGGATATGTACCGTGGATCTTTATATAAAATGATAGTGTCCACATATATGCTTCATTGCGACCCATTAAAAAAATGTAAGAAAACAAGTATACATGATCATGTAATAATTTATCTGCTTAGATCATAGGTGACACTACTTCTTTACCTACATCTGCCATTAAGTACAACAGGTATGGAATTTCCTCGTAACAACTAACATCAATATTCTTCATTAATTATCGTTATCAAAACACTTTATTTTGTCACATTCTGAACCGTTTAAAATTTACCATTAATCATGCTTTGCTGAAATTAAAAAATTAAATACTTTTGATTATTTATGTTATTGTCGGATTAAGTATCGGACAATTTTACACATGCAATGAACAATATCGATCGACTGCATTGTATTGATATTTCAAAAACATGGTAGATTATATTCTACATGGTATGAAGCATTGATTCGTCATAATATGCAGACAAGCTTGAATTAGTTTGCTTAAAGGGCAATACCGTGTGTCTCAAAAAAAACGTAACACTTTTGAAATGGTTGCCAAATTGAGCATATATAATTTTATGAAAAAATGTCGATAATGGTATGGAAAGCTAATTGGAACCAAACCTTTCATATGATATGAAAAGTTGAAAAAAAATCCAATGCTTCGAATGAACAGTGTTCACTTAAGTTAAGAGGTATGAAAATGCGCCTGCGCAGGATTTTTCCTTCCGTTTTGGACAGGTAAATTACCTGTAGTTTACAAAATAAGGTCGATATTGAATATTCATGATCGGATGGATCAAGAAGGAATTATTTGAATCACAAGGATATTTGAATACTTCGAATACAATTCCTTTTTCTGTGTTATATCAATCGCCGAAACACCACCGCCACCCCCCCCACACACACACTTACACTCCCATCTTTTGTATATTGTCTGGTAGATTGTGAACCGGATAAGGAAGAACGTGAATTGGCTAAATTGAAAATATTCCAAATCATAATTGACAATTAACGCAACCCACTGTGTGTGGTTTGTGTCGTGTTGATAATTGGTTTGAAGCAATGCTTAATGGAATTAATGTTTCTGATTTTGTCGATTGATTCAATGATTCAAAATGAGTGGACTGGTTATAATCTGATATTAATTGGAAAAAATGATCCACCAAAATTTCGGAAGAAACTGATAAAAAAAGCAAGGGTAGGTGAGAGGATGGAAGAGTGTGTTGTGTGTGGTGTGTGTGTGGTGTTGTGTGTGTGTGTGTGTGTGTGTGTGGGAGGGGGGAGAGGACAGTGGGTTGCATAATGTCCAATTTATGATTATGACCCGAAGAATGTGCAATTCTTGCTTCTTCTACTACTCCTTCCCATCATGCACATCCACACCGATTGACATACACGCTGCATATATGTCGAACTGGACAGACCGTTCAGGCCGATCCAGTCTTCAACATCTCTCAGGCGATACTTGGAAGACGATTGATGACCAGAGAAATAGCCCGCAAGGCGTAAAACCCACGCGGCCAGACGAGCGAGCACGAAGCGAGTTTCAGAAATTCTATCAACAGTTATGTCAACAATCTTACCCTGAAGCACAGACGAACTCCTTTACACTATCGAACTCTCCGAACTCATTTAAATCCGTACTCAAAATCGAATATATCAAGCTCAAAATGAGCCTGTCTACAAAAATTGTACAAAGAATGTCTCTTATTTTTTTCAATGGATAGCACTTAGAAACAAGACTGCTTCTATGCGAGCCTCTCTTTCAAGACCATTTGTTTGGATAATCATTTTAATAATATAAACATGCTGACGAGGTACTTTAGTACTATGAACTGGGTCTTAATGATGAATTATTGTATTTTCCGTAGGGATCGGCTCAAAACCGAGGTGGTGGAGTTTTAAATCGGGGCTCGGCCTCATTTATTGCCACACGTTTGATAGAATTAAGAACATCCTGATCTCGAAATGAATTGTTGTAGAAGTATGCATTGAAAAATTCAAAGTGGTTGCTTTGTTCCATATACGACCGAACTCAACCAATGATTTCTTTGAGAATCTAGAGAAAATTGTAGATGACATTCAAATGATTAGTAGGAACTATCAAGGTATTTGCATTTGTAGGACGACTAATGTTAACTGGAATGAACAGGATAGTAGGAATAAATAAGCATTCGCATATTCGATACAATTGGTATGACACAGTGCGTTATGATATTACGAACCTCGTATTGACAACCCCCGAAAGGGACCTAATAGATCTTGTGTTTGTAAGCCGTCCTGAACTATGCCAAAAGTGTTTGTGTGGCGCCCAACTGTGTTGAGAGCGGATCAACCATGCAGTGGTCTGTAATCCTACAAATGTCTAAACCACAACCACCAAAGTCTGTCATTCGAAAAGTTCTTATGTTATGAAAAAGGTGATTATGATCATTTGAATACTTTGTTGAGTCTTGCCCCATGGAATTTGTTTATGGATGATGAAAAAATTGATCAGTCTCGTGAAGGTTTTTTGGATTTGTTTCAAGCAGCAATCAATGAGTGCATTCCTTCGAAAGTTCAAAGAAATAAACGATTTTGTCCATGGATCACTAAGGAAATAAGACAACTGTTGTTAAAGAAAAATCAGTGTTTTAAGCGAGCTAGGGCATGTAAAGAGAATAGTGGCCGTAGTCATGATTTGTGGTCTAGGTATAAAGAAGTTAGAAATAGAGCGAAGATATGCGTTAGTAAGGCTTACTGGAAATATGTGAATGATTTATTTTCCTTCCCAGACAACCGGAAGCGTTTCTTTGGGTATGTAAGATCAAAGAACGTACCCACCATCCTAGGTCATTCAACTTGTGAATGGGAACATGAGAACAGCGTCAGAGAGAATTGATAGTGTTTTCAACTTTTGTTCATGTCTTAACCCAGAGAAATGCAATTCGGAGACCAAGTTCATGTTTACAAATTTCTGTTAATCATGCCAATTCAATTGAAAGAATTGAAGAACTACATCAAAATTGCTCTTTATAAAGTCTCGGACTGATGGATTACAGGCAAATGTGAAATCAAGCAATTGCTCCAATACAAACCCGTTATGCAAAAGATATTAACACATATACGATTAGGTAAATTGCACTTCAGAAATGGAAGGAGTCGATGGTAATTCCCATTACACAAGTCGGGAATGCCTCATGTTTCAACTACCGCCAGTAGCATTGACCTCAATTGTATTGTAAGATGATGGAAAACTTGGTTACGGAGGATAAGAGATATGATACATATGGCTTGATACAACGGTCAGCATGGTTTTTTGTCAAAAGAGGTATGTGTAACAGCATGATAATGTAACAAAACAAGTGTATACTGCCTTGTAGTACACCATTCATGACAAAGTTCTTGATTTTAGTAAAGGTTCGACCGAATGATCTTATTTTTGTACAAGCTCTCGGGTAGGTAAAAATATCAAGGGAACATGTGAATGGGTTAAGTGTTTATATGTGACGCCAGCCAGGTTCATATAGTGGCTCAATTCGAAATAAAACTGTTACTTAAGATTCCCAGGGTAGTTGTTGGGCCCGATTGTTTAAATTTATAAATGAATTGAACATTGTTATCCTTTGTGTTCTTTTTGAGTGTAAATTGATCTAAGTATTAAAAGTTCAAGTGAGACGATCTGTTAAAGAGATTTGTAAAGGGTAGATCATGGTGCAAATAACAAGTGGAATTAAATGCGGAAAAAAATATGCGAATCTAAGTAAAGATGTTGGTAAACAAACGTATGTACTAACAGTGTAATGATTGAACAGGTTAGTTATATAGATACCTGGGAGTAGTTATATTCACAATTAACTTGGATGATCATGTCAATTATGTTGTTTATAATGTAATCGCATGTCGGACTTATAAACAGTTTTTTTCTGGTGTCTCTTTCTGAGGCTGCTGGCATTGTACAAGTACATCGTGTTGCATCTTGATTATGGTGTACAGTTGGATGGTTTTAAGGAAACACGTATATGTTAAATGTATCAAAAGAGGCAACCGAAGTGATAGACAGCGAGAGAGTGATACATAAAGGTTTACAGCATCTAAATGGTAAGTTAAAAGTAGTAAGAATTTATGGTATCTTTTCTTTGAAGACATGTATGGCATGTTTAGGATGAGGGGAGTAGAGGAAACCGTTGTATCGTGAAAGGCATTGGAGGACGAGTGTAGATTTGTGATTAAGAGCAAGAAAAGGAGAGCACACAAACGGCTGTACATAGTTAATGGTTTGGGAAGTTTGGTCCTGATGCAGGGTTGAAATGTGTTGGAAAATATAGGCAAGTTCTAATGTTCTTAGAAAAGAAATTTGAACGTAGTTTAAGCTTTTGTAGTAGAGATCCAAACTCAAATAACGAAATATTTGGAATTGAACAATGATCTTTTGTAACAACATGATATAATAAGTTTATTAGACTGTTAACAGAAACATTACTATATATATGTCTAAACAAACTGTAGATACATCATACATTTTGGATTCCGAGCTGTTAGTATACTTATTGATTGGTATTGTAAATTGTAAAAGTTTTTCTATTTTTCTATAAATATATTCAAATTTCTCGTTTTGTATTTATTACTTTTTAATTGTTTTATTGTTAATTCATTTTAGTGTTGGGACCTTATGCATTCGATGAGGTATGGGAAGGAAGCCCTGTGGCATGGAATAGTTATTACTATTCCTTTCAGGGCACTTTATGGGTGCATAAGTGCTACAGAACTAATGTGTAATTACTTTTCAATTGTTATTTGTTATCAATTATATTTCATTGCCATTATATTGTATCATGTATTTCATGTATGAAAGTGCCGAATAAAATAATAATAATAATAATAATAATAATAATATTTCAATTTTAATAGCCAATTCACATTCTTCCTTAATCCCGTTCACATCTACCAGATCAATGATACAATAAGATGGGAGTGGAAGTGTGTGTGTGTGGGGGGGGGTGGGCGGTAGTGTTTCGGGATTGATGAATAACACAGAAAAAGGAATGGTATTCAAGGTATTCAAAATATCCTTTTGATTCAAAATATCCTTTTGATCCATCGATCATGAATATCTCATATCGACCTTAGTTTGTAAGCTACAAGTAATTTACCTGTCCATAATTGGAAGAAAAAATCCTGCGCAGGCGCATTTTCATACCTCTAACTTAAATGAATACTGTTCATCGAAGCATGATTTTTTTTTCAATTTTTTCATATCATATGAAAGGTTGGTCCTTTAGCTTTCCATACATATCGACATTTTTTCATAAAATTATATATGCTCAATTTGGCAACCATTTCAAAAGTGTTACGTTTTTTTTTTTGAGACACACGGTATATCACTATGCGTGTACATAATGGTTCATCGAGCAGTATAAATTAGCATGATACCAAACTCATGCACACAACCGTTTGACTGCTGTATGGTCATATGATTTCTTGTCTGATAGTTTTTACATATGTATATAATCACGAATGATATTATCACGGAAGCAAACAAAACTCCTACGGAATGTCAACAAATATTATCTGAGTAACGATTTAGGTTGGATCGGAGCAGTGAGCAAAGAAAAAAAAAAGGCTCCAAGATTTTAACACAGGGGTAGCAGTCCGAAATTTTGAAAAAGTAGGGGCCCCAGCCGAAATTGTATCGATTTCAACATATAGAGACGATGGGTGTTTTTTTTTATTTTTTTAATGGGGGTACAACAGGCGCGTATCCAGGATTTGGCACCCCGGGGGGCCAGATGTGATTTTGATTTTGCCGCCCCCAATGATGGATCCAGAAAGGTATACCCCATTTTTCCCCCGTTACACCGGGCGAGACAAACTTATTTTTTTTTTTCACGTCACGCTTGGCAGCGCGATAAGCGGGGGGGGGGGAGGGGCGGGGGTGTGAGCTGTAGGGGTAGGGAGAGACTGGGGATGGAAGTTACACGGGTCAGTTATTACAGTTCCTCAGTTTCTCAGTGTGCTAAGCTGGAACAAGAGAGGATGTGCTAACTGGCATCTATATACAGCCTACACATAGCTGTGACGAACTGCCGGTCGTGTGGTTTCTCCGTTGTTTTATTAAATAGTAAATCAACAAAAAACAATTTTTACCGTTCAAAGTAAATTTTTGACAAAAATTGAAATTTGTAATAGCTCTTACAACTGAAGGCACATGATGATAGTCTGGCATTGTAATAATAGTACATGTATGTCACTAATAATATACCCCCAAGCCATGCCCTGTAATTCTGCCTAATGGCTGTGCTACAGTTGATTCTGTGTGTAAAATCACCCATGGGGTTGGTTGTTACAACAACCTACCCCATGTCGATGTACCAACTTACCCCAATTACATTACATAGGCCTATGTAAAATTACATTTTGTCTCAATTTTCAGGTGTTAATATTTTTATGTTCCTATTATCACTTTTGTCTATTCTAGAGCTCTACTTGATCTCCTGTTAACGATGCCAAGAAACTAGAAAGTTGAAACAAAAGTATGGTACAAGAGATTTACACATTGTCAATTTACCCCGTATGTTTACATATTGTAACAATTTACCCCGTATGGTTTAACAACTTACCCCGTATACGGGGTAGGTTGTTTAAAAATATATATCTTCATTAATTAAGCTGTGGTTAATTAGTGTTTACATGTTTTCAAGTTTTATATGCCTCAGGTTTTAGCAAACATAATAGGCTAACTACAAACCGAAGATGGAGTGCATGAGTTCTTCATCTTTCATTAGAATTATCTGGCCCAAAATGCGGGGTATAGGACTTGTAGAAACTTGACCTTACAAGAACTTTCTTGTATTGTAAATAGCTTTAATCATGTCTTTTATTCAATTGTCATCATTTCTTAGTGACACCTGTTCATTCCTTGAATGCCTCACTTTCTAAGTCATTGGCAAGAACATGCCATTTCCTATTGTGTTGGATGTGCAGTCATCCAACACATGAGTCTTGCATCATGTGCATACAGTTTGATGCACATGTATATTGTACTACCAAGTGACACACCTTGTTTGACTTCACTCCATCTAAGCTGTTTCATATTAAGCACATGTCTTTTAGAGAGAGTTTTCAGCTATATTATATGTGATGCGTCACGTCGAAAGGAGAGACTATTCGCGATTTTTGAAATCCATTTTATTTGATATTATTGATCCCTGCATATGAAAACGTGAACAATCAAAAAGGACAGTGTTATTTTATACCAAACACGCACAGTTCCACTACAGTGCACTAACGACCAGAAAAAGAAACTTACTGGGAATTGTGTTGTACTACGGGTAGTCGGGACTCTCTCTACGGTCTGACCGTCATATCGCGATAACAATGCCCTGAAATAAAGACCGTGTAAAAGGAGAGTGCAAGCTGTGCAGTCAGGATCGAAGTATTTTATCATGATATTTTTTTTTATGATATCAAAAACGCGGGGGAAAATATTGACCAATCACAAAGAAGTTAAAATCATTGGAAAGAGAAATTAATATATTTACTTCACTCAGCGTAACTAGGAAATCGATGCGCTGCTGAATTTTACAGAAAGCTTTTAGTGACTGCTGTTTGACCAAATATCATTTTCACACAGAAAAACCCAAAATGACTAAAATGGGAGATTTTAAAGCTCAAAACGCGAGGGTTAGGGGTAAAAAAATATTCTTCCCAAGGTTTTATCTTGTTTATATACATTAACCCTCATAAAACCTGTGTAACTAAGTAAATGATCTTCTCGATTTTTTTTTATTCCAGTATATCAACAAAACTCCCGTTTTTCGGGCATTCCTTCCATTGACAATCGGTGCGTGAAAATGGTTTTCCTAGAAAGAAGCCCCAACGTTTTCATATGATTCATTGCCTTGAATTTGATATATAACCCGACTGTAAAGAGTAAATAGAAGTGGAGATATTAGCCTCTGAACGCGAGGAGAATTGTGCTCTTGGAAATCAAAATCAAGAGAAAAACGTCTGCGAAGTTTGACTTCCGTTTGACTCCGATCCAGAAAATAAGACCATTTTGTCACCGCCGCTACTCACCGAAATGCCCTAGCAACCACTTGTTACAAAGGTGAAACGAGATTGACCAATGAGAGGCTGCATTCAGGTATACAGAGAACAATACTCGTCCGTCACGCATGATCGAGGCAAACGCAGCAAGCGATGTTGTCTAAATAACATTCAATCTTCTCAAAAAAAGAAACTAAATTTGGTTAGTTGTTTTTATATCTTCGTCAAATAAAAATAAAAACGTCATGCTCTTTCTAATTGTTTAAGAAAAAGTCCGCTCTTTAAGAAAAGTGTTACCAATCCTGGCGCTAAATTATTTAGAAACAAAACTATTTTTAAAACCTTTTGGGGTTTTATTCCGATGTTTGCGTGCGTTCTTTGAATGTCAATCGCGTATACTCTTACTCATTATAAAGCGAGTCATTTGATCTGAACTCTGTTGGAAATTTCGAACATAATAATGGTCTATAGACTAAATTATTCTGTACAGGGGCTTATGCATTTTATTTAATTTCTTTGAATAAGTATATGATAGAGATAAGCCTCCAAAAATGTTTTAATAAATATTTGCGCCTCACGAATGTATTTAGAATTTCTCTGATCACGTTTTATGAGTGGCTAGGTTAGCTTAAGACAATGAAAATAAAAACGTAAATGATTTGCTCGATCTCGTCTTTTATTGATCAAACTTGTTACCAGTTAAGAAGATATTAATAATTTTTAGAAATGAATTCTTTTAAGAGTAAATCGTATTTTGTTTCGTCGTGTTTAGTAAAACGCTACTTTCTTAAACACGTTACTTTGTAAAATAAACTGCAGAAGACATTAACCTAAATACTTGTATCAAAAGTATTATCACGTCACCTCTTTTGTATGCTCTATGTTTCCTTGATGGAACCAAATTTGTTAATAGGAGGATTTAATTTCCCATCAGGACAAAAGATATCGCGGCCCTTAAAATAAAATGCTGAAATTAACATTCATTTGGATCCAGATAGCTAAGTCAAGCAATAAGTAGCTTTTCCCCACATAACCCCCCCCCCCCCTCTCCCCACCCGATTGTTAGATTTGACATTCGTTTGCTGCTCCGCTATCCGGATGAAACAGCTTTATTCACAGCAGGTTGTGGCATCGCACGAAAAAATTCTGAGTGCAGCTAAAGACAGTTTAGTTCGCTATTCGCTCACAAAACGAAACAAAAATCCAGTTGAAATCACACATCACATGACAAAGCCATGCGTTGCTAAGGCGGAGCTAAACGGAGAGGGGAAATGAGCTGGACGTTCGCTTGTATGTCCGGAAAAAAAAAAATTATGACCGAAAAAACACTCGCCGAAAAACTGCTCTTTTACCACTTCCCGTTACCTTTTTCACTCATTTTTTTAACAGAGCAAAGATGAAGCATGGTAGAACAGAAAATAAAAAAAAAAATTTCCTCAAAATTTTTTTGACTTTTTTATTAGTTTGTCGATTTACTCGGATCTTTGATCTGCGACTTCTCTCTCATTTCGACAAGACGTATCACATATTTCATAGTGATTCTACAAAGTACATCATTCTTCACTCAAGTCTCTACACTGTAACAAGGCCTTGATACTTTTATTTGGGATTTTGAGTCTTCCTTTTTTTCAATCCGCAAAGAAGCGCTATTATTTTATATATATATACAGTCTGTGTAAAAAAAATGGTACAGTCGGGGGAAAAATAATTTAGGTGTGAAATCGTTTCATATAATATGTGTATGTGGTACCAAATTAAAGTCAAAAGATTTTCCTTGCTGATGCTCTTTGTTCTGTATAATTTGCTTTCGTAAAACAAAAGTTATGCTAAATTTTGTGCGACGAGGAACAAATCAAAATTACGCACTCCTATTGTTCCGGAGCACTGAATTCATGGCCATTATGCGAAACCTACACAAAGGCATGGGACGGCGTGCAAAAAATGGATTTTTCTCGATTACAGAAAATTAGTCATATCTCAAAAAATATTGCACCAAATGTGATGAAAAAAATTCCAGACGAAAGTTTTATTTTCCTGCTTTATGAAAATACCAAATAATAACAGGATGTGATTAATTTTCATACTATAAAAAAATGTTTTCCAACTGTATACCATTTTATTTGACACAGACTGTATAGTCTATATTCTTTCAACGGGATACGTGCAATACCTGAACAGTGATAAAACATATTTGTAAATATAACCTCCACCATACTAGTGATATTCTGAAGTGGATTCCAGATCAGGTAGGAAAACATTTCCTCATTTAGTGACTTGACATTTCACTAAAGACTCTATTGTTTTAATATTAGTACCGGGAAAATTCGCGTTTCGCATTCGCATAATATTCAACCGGTGGTTTGTTTGCAATGAAATACCCCTATCATCATGACTTTTTGTATTATTTTCAGACGTTTCGAACAAACTTAAACACTTAAATGCACTCATTGATTTACCAAAGCTGTCTATAATATGGTTTCAGTGCAATAACTTTTCTCTTAATAATATAAATATAACAAATTTCATATAATTATTTCAAGCACAGATTAGTATGTCGATGATTTTTTTTTTTTTTTTTTTTTTTTTTTTTTTTTTTTTTTTTTTTTTTTTTTTTTTAACGATATTTTTTCGCATTGCTTAAAAAAGAAAGAAAACAACGAAAGCTTTGGTTGTTATTTTTGATGAAAATCTCAATTGAAATGATCATGCTAATTAATTTTTAGTGAAAAAAAGAAAGATTTGATCTATTAAAAAGCCTTGTTTGGCGTGAATGATGACTGGAAATTGCTCCACAAACATAATACAAGCAGTATCATTGTTTTGCGAATCTTAGTATTGCCAGCATCAAAGAGAAAATTAAGTAGTATGACTTGTTTTTAATTAATAATTAGCTAATTATTTTTATTATTTATTCTATCTATTAACGAATTATGATCAATGCGCTTGTTAAGCTTTATAATTCATAAATACTGCCGTATGCATTCACAAAAGAAAGCCCTTTTCTGTAGACCTATATACTGAGCCATCATAATTGTATTTCACATGGGTCTGGAAAACATAATTTATTATAAAGTTCACTGCTAATGTTTAAATAATGTGTCAACAAAAATGTAAAACCATAATTAGGCCTACATTCGATGCTGTTATTAGATTATTCCAAGTAAGATTTATTTGTCAACTCCCAAGTCATTTGAATAAAATGACTATCTATTCTTCATCATTATCATAATCATCATCATCATCATCATCACCTCCATGCATCATCATCATCACCTCCATGCATCATCGTCATTAGCATCATCATCATCACGATCATTATCGATATCCTTTTAATACACGTTTTTCAATCACTTATCCATTCTGCCGATGCTGAATAAAAGTTTTGAGGCATGTTCATTAGTTTCATTCAGGGGCCGCGGAGCCGGGGGCTGCCCCCCCCCCTCACTTTTGTCAGCAAACGTGTACAAAAACGCAAAAATTCCCGTACATTTGTGAATTTTAGCCTGTTCAGCCCCTCCACTTTTAAAAACGCCTCACGGCCCCTGTCATTGGGGACTCATATTCTCAAGCAACTTTGCTTATTCCTGTGGGGTAGTCCTTCTGAGGCAAATCATATGTTTCATAAAGTATATTTTTTGACAATTCATCATCTCGTATTTCTTGAAAATAACAACTGATATAAAATTGTTTGTTCATTCATTTTCAATTAGCTCATTTTTATATCCTATAATACTTTGTCATCGAAGGAAAAATAATTTTTTAAAAATCAATCCATATAGATAAAGTTATTGTTTGTAGGTCATTTTCGCATATAAATCGAACATTAAAATGAGACAAAATTTCAGGGGAATTGAGCCAAATTGACTTTCATAATGGACTTCAATTAAAAAGAAAAAGGGGTTACAACATGCCGTTCAGCTGTAAGATTTTATGCGGCATAGTGGAGGTGTCATCTGGGCCATTCTTTGAAAAGTGAACCTTTTTGGGACAAAATAAAGTTTTTGCTTCTTTATTTTACGCTGCATATTCAAATCAAGCAATGTCTGAAGTTTCATGAACTGAACCGATTTTTTTTTTTTGTGATTTTTGCAATTTTTCATGCTCATTTGCATAAATTAACATATATGATAATTAGATGGAAAACGGTACATAAAATATCATATTTTTTTAACCCTGACTAGAATGGATATGCTTATTTCCTTACTTGGATTTCTGTCAGTATATTATTATTTACCTCTATTCCTTTTAATCGAACCCCCAAAAATAATGTTGTTAAATTGATTATATCAAGAGAATTAACCCTGGAAATTATTTGCCCTCAAATGTCACAGACGTAAACAGAAAACACAAAAAGTTTATGCCCCGCCTTAACCATGGCTCTGGTATTATTATTTTTTTCTCCAAAGCTAGATTTAATGTACCTTGCATCTCACCAAATATGAATCCATGAAAAGTTCTAAAATCAGTCACACGCGTCACCCGCTGGGTGGAGGCGGTCATGAAGGTCTGATTATTTTCACTTTCATTTGCTGAAATTAATTTATTTTAGCATTACTATGCTCCAAAATGGTTCTGCAATAATTTTTGGGAAAAAAAAACAAAGAAAAACAAAAGGTCGAAAAAACAAAGAAATAGATAAGAAATTCATAAAACAATGAAATACGTAAGAAATTGATTTCGCTACCAACATTTTTCCAAGTACAATTGTTAGGAATTCTATAAAGATTATGTAAACACAAAATTAGCATTCCAGAAGCTTTAGTTTGTCAATAAGAACAAAATGTATGATTTCATGCAATGCATAAATTATCCTAATTAATTCATATAAAATAAATGAATATATTTTGGGAAAATTAACAGTAAATTCTTGTAGTTTACATCGCATACTATACCATCGTGCAAATTTTCGGCACGCTCGGGCGATCAACAGCCGATATCTTATAGGGGGCATCATGGCCCCCCTCCCTCCCCGCCCCACCCCCAGTCTTGACAGCTTACAAAATACCCCAGTGACTAATTAGGGTTGAGTTCATAAAAGTTTTACCACAGCGGCTATAGTAATTTGTTCAAATTTTACTGCATAGACTTCTATGTATAATATTTTCATTTTTCTGTACAGTTTGCTATAGGCCTATGTCACACATGTGACCCACTAAAATGTCACACACGTGACCCGACATCACGATATAAAATACTAGTAATAGATAAAAATTTAAAAAAAAAAAAAAAAATCAGAGATGACTCATATCCAGTGGTATTTTTTGGTTAACAGATCCATAATGCATATCTCACAACAATAAGAACATTTATCATTTTAAAACTCACAGGAATTTCAAAATGAAATAATTAAACTTTCAAAATCATGCCGTTTTGTGAAGTCACACACGTGACCCACTTCTTTTGACCTCTGAACTTGAACATGCATATTGTAAACATCAAAAAAAAAATATTTCCAAATGATAGCCAACAAAATATATTAGCATACCCTAACATAAGCATTAAATCAATATATCTTTAAAATTGTTAGAGTTATAACCAATTGAAGTCAAGATTTTGCATAATTTCGGTCACACACGTGACCAAGAATGGTCCCTCTGCATCTTCTGAAAAGTGAATGGGATAGGGGCGCCTATCCCCCCCCCCCCCCCCCCCCCCCCCCCCCCCCCCAGCCCGGTGCAAATGATGTGGAAATAATTATGGAGTGCATTTGGACTTAAGTGACCTTTAAAATAAAATATAGGTTTTCCCGCTCAATTTCATCTTTCGTTTTCATCTGTATTACGTATGATACAAAATTAATGCACATCCAGAAAATTACAAACACTGTCTTGTCTGACGATTTCATATTTTATCATTCGTACGCTGCATATTTGGTTTTGAGTGCAGGTTTTTGTGTTCAAGTTCAAAATTAAAGATAGAAAAATCCTATACAAAACATTTAAAAGTAGAAACTCGATTGAACATTGAGAATTTTTTACATGAAATAAGATCACGAAATGGGTGATTAAATCCCTCCACAATCTCACTCTTAAAAATTGAGGTGCGTATATGGTCATATTCCTGAAAATTAAAGAGTTTAATTAAATTAAGTGCACAAAGTAGGAAATAGAATTCCTATTAATGAAATTGTTTGCCCCAAAGCACGCCCTTTGCCGTTTCGTTTTAAATTGAATGAACGAATCGGAAAATTGGTGCATGAAATTGACAATTGAATGAAAGTATAGTGAATTCGTTTGCACCGAACAAAAATGTTAGTGCCGAAAATGAAATTGAGTACACCAAACGAAAATTTGCGAAACAAGGCAAATGAAATGCCTTGCTCGAATTAAAAATTTGTATGATCTAACCGGCACGAAAGCGGCAGCTGCGTGAAATTGAATGCACATAAATGAAATAGAGTGAAGATATGATGAACTTGAACGGGGAAAACCTATACTAACATTACATTTTCAAGCTCTAGTTACACAAGTCTAGTCTGCAACCATTTTTTCAAGATCTTGAGCACTCATTTTGTTGAAGCTCCAAAATTCTTTACAGAATATGATTCTCTGCACGCACATGTAATTTGTTACTGGGGATGGAGGGGTGGGTGGAAACCACATAACATAATCAAGAGGAAAATAATAACCAGGGAAACAACAAATTAACAGTTGATGATGAAGATCAGAAAAGTATCCTCAGTTCTTGTTTTTCGTTCGAGGAAGTAAGAAAAACCATTCCATCAATGATAATTGCGGTTCTATGGAGATTTTAGTTGCGAGGAATGCACATGAATTAACAATAAATTATCATATTTCAAATCAATTGAATGTTATCCGCAATCAAGCCATACTGAATAAAGCATGTACGTATGCTCAAAGGTAATCTTGAGTTACGGTAATGGCAGGAAATGCCTGTTATTTAAAGATCGACAAATATCATCATAAATTGGATCATTATAGAATTGTTTTACAATGAGGTTACTACAATAACATTGATAATTGAACTTCGTTGCCCACAAATTTTATTATTCTGATTCAGTGTCATTTGTCTGTCTACACCCTTTCCGGCAGATGGGCATTTCGCAACAAATAGTGTTACAGTCACGTGACTCTGATCTGTATTGCGCAATCTTTCGTTTTTTTTTTCTTTCTTTTTCCTTTATATTGCTTAAGTGAATAAATATGCATCTTCTGAATACTGTACATGTTTCATAATCATCGCTTAAAATGAGTACTATAATAATAATGTTATTCACTCAGGAACTGTATTCCAAGCAGGCCCTGTATAAGATAAAATTGTATTATTACCCTTTTACTTTGTATAATTCCGAGCGCAAGAAGGCTAGAATAGGGTCCCATTTTGTAATCATTGAAATGACTCGATTGGGTATCGTACCCTAACCCCCGTTAGGCAGAGCTCTAACCAATATGTCCGTTTAATGGTTTATTTATTTAAAAGTAAATGAATTATCTTCTTCTTTTAAATTCTGTTATTATGAATGTGAAATAGGACAATTGATCTTAAAGTAAATATACCAAGTGATAAACTTTTAATATGGCCCTTAAATAAATGTTCGATAGAATCTTCAAGAATTTGTTTTATACAAGTATTGTATGTGAATATCTGACAACAAGAATTGCGAAAATGTCAAGTGCATGAGTGATACACGAAAAAAAAATATAATGAATAATGTTACTTTGCTATCATCATGATCATACGATAGTTTTTGGGTTTTTTTCAGGCTGTGTGATTCTGATCTGAATTCTGAATGCATAACGATTTCTCAAAGAATTAAATCTGTAGGCCTATTAATTAAACAAATATTTGTAATTTCATCAAATTAAGTTGAGTAAAAACAGATTATTTCATGATTTACAATTTTAATCAAGACATTCATTGTAAAAATTTGTGACACAATTGGCATTTCATATCAATTAAGAAAATGTATGTTCGACTTATCATATATATTTCGTACGATAGCCTTTAAAGATATTGTTTCATTTCTACTCAAATATATGAGACATGAGAAGTATAATAATGAAAAGTATGTGCATAATTACCACAATTTTGTTCATGTAGCCTCAAACTGACCGTAACCGCCTGCCTGATGCTTGCTCTGCCTCTCAAACAGCACGAGCCCGTCGACTCTCAGATTTATCCAAACCGTATCTAACCATCCGTCCGTTTTTGTTTTTGTTTTTTTCGTTTTTGTTTTGTTTGTTTAATCGCTTCATAGGAAATCAACTTGTGAACAATTATCCTTTTTTTGTTGTTTCAATATGTCTAAATGACATCATTTTCAGAAATGCCAAGTTCAAAAAAAAGATTTGCGTGAGATCATTCACATCATGTTTGAAAGCAGTGCGCACGCGGCGCGCGTTACCATATGTGCGTGCACGCAGTAGTAATTTGTACACAAAGGAGGCGCGCGCGCACGCTACACATGTTTCACGTAGTAAGCTATTTTGCATATCACGATCGCCTGCTTGAAAACATAGCACTCGCAGCCGACGCAGAGATTGACAGATGCGCGACAAAATTGCCGATATTTAGGGTTTTGAGACTCCAAAATGGTAAAAAAAAAAAAAAATATTAATGCTACTTTTTCTCATTTTGCGTGAGAAATGGGGTGTTCTCCTTAAGATCGTGAGACGGACCCGAAATGCGTGATTCTCACGCAAGATGCGTGAGACTTGGTAGCTCTGCATTTTGGTATGTAGATCTGAGGAGAAGCTATGTGTATTATAAAATTAAGGCATTGTATACATTTTTATTAAACAAATAAGTATTACCAAACAAATTATACATTTCATAGCGATTAAAACGTAACAAATAAAATTAATTTAGAAATTTCAAACAATAAAGAAGTTATACTTTTATACAGTATTCAGAATGTAGGCCTAGGTGTATTGTAGTTTTAAGATTTTTCCAAAAGACATCCCTTTGGATTTTTGCCCTCTATTTTAATTCTCCTGTGAATTAGTCCAAAGAAAAAAATTCCGTTCCATGTAATTATAGTTTTCTTTCAATATTGTGTGGAGCCTTTAAAATATAACATAATGTAGTTCCTCCTAGTACCTTGAGTTATGTCTTCGTAGATAATCTTTACATTTTACTGTTATTTCAATTTTAGTAAAAAATTCACTGCATTGACCCCAAAATAGTTTTGAAATATAACAATCACTAAAACAAAAATTTAAAAAAATAATTGTCGGCCGATAATAATGCTGGCAAAGTGGGGTTTCTGGCCATTTAAAGCAACACAAATTATTAATTCGACATAAAAAGTTAATGGTGTTATCTCACTTGCCATGAGATGGGTTTGGGACTAGTATGCGACTCTGTCTCCGAGACGTCTCCTGAGTCTCGGCGGCGTCTGAAAGACGTCTTCTGAGGCTCCGCGACGTCTCAAGAGTCGCTAAAACGAAAAATTTAATGCGTTCATATCTATGAATTTTTATCTAGTCGCAGAGATGTCGCAAAGACCGTTGTGGGATTTTGGGGGATGTCTCCTCACATGAAATAGGCGTACCACATTTGTCATGTGGACCCTGCTACAACCGGTAACGTCGCAGCGATACATAATGTCACACCAACGCATTATTTACGTGTGGGACCAACCGAAAGACGTTACTGGGATTCGAACCACGGTCCTATCCGTATCAGTTTGGAGGCTGATGCAGAGAAAATCACTAAAATAATTGGAATTAATTAAATAATGGACAAAGCAAATCATCCGACAAACTGAAACGGATGGGACCAAGGTTCGATTCCCAATCACGTCTTTCGGATGGTGACGTCAAAGGTTAGTCCTAGACGTACACTACGGCATTACTGGTTATAACAGGACATACATGAAACATTTGTCGTATAGATAGACCTCAATATCTTGTTCCAGTCCAAGTTTGTTTTTTGTTTTTTTTCAATGAGCAATATTGACCAATGACTCGACACTCGGAGTTCTAATGAATCTACTTAACTACTATATAATTGTTTAAAGATTTTTATATCCTTCGTTGGCTTCCCTCTTTTTCTTTCATTTTTCTCGAAACAAAAGGCATAATGTTACAGCATGTGGTGTTCTGGGTTTTTTCCAATATTACACAGTGAGTCAGAAAAAAAGTCACACCTTTCAGTAGTTGTCTTCTTTTAACGTGTAATCATCAGATGATGGGTTTCATGAAATATCTTGGTAGATTTATCCTTTTTGCATTTGTGGTAACATTACCATTGGGATCTTTGCATACATGACTAAAAAATAAATCAGAATCTTGTGCGCAGAAAGACAATCCCACGCCCGTACACGATTACTCACACACGCACACACACACACACACACACACACACACACACGCATACACACATACTCCCTCCCAAACACACCCACACACCATAAACAACCACAGCATACACCCACCAACACGCTTATTTATTACCATGATTACGTGCAACTTAAAAATTCGGATATGGTCGTGGTAAAAAAAAATGTTTAATTAGAAAAAGGCAAGTACCAACACTGCATTTCGAATGTAAATGTAATTTATTTTACTTCTGCGTTTTAATCAATAACACATTTTACATGAGAATTGTATAAACAGAAAACAAAGAACAAAGTAAATACATCTTACATGAGCATTACGTGAGCATTGCATGAACTGAATATTGTTCTGCAATAATATCATACATCATACAATAATACACAGCATACAGTACATACAGGAATTATATACATTATTAAAAAAAAAATTAAAAAAAGAATTGAATTAGACATTCAAAGCAACTGAAAAATTCATTTCAATTAAAGTTCTTGTCATCTTGTACAGCCACATCAAATAATAGATCTATGCAGTTGAATGAAATTGTATCCATGAAGGCAATGACTACCAAATGCTTATCATGCTTATCAGGGGCGTAGACAGCGGGGGGGATGGGGGATGCATCCCCCCCCCCCCAACTGAAAAGGTGGGGGGATGGCATGTACAATCATCCCCCCCCCACTTTTCACGGGTGATATGTATTTTTTTAAGGCTGAATGGGCTTTGCACACTCCTTTTTCTCCACGGAGCTCTAAAAATTTTCGCTCGCGCTTCGCGCTCGCATATTATTATCATTATTATTATTATTATTTATTATTATTATTATTATCATTATTAAATCTAGATTAATTATTTCTATATCTATTATATATTTATTTATATTTAGGCCTAGGCCTATACTTATGTTATTATTTCCAGGGAAATTATTTGTTTTCTCCTAGAGTTTTATTTCTATTAGTCTATTTACCCTGTATGTTTATTTTAATTGTTTCATACTTATAATTGTATTTTCAAAATAATATATTTGCAGAGGTGTATTAGAGGTGTAGGCCTATGCAGCTCTCGGTGTATTTTGCAGAATAACCCTTTGTGGGTACGAAATCGGGCTCGAGGCCCTAAATTGCTTCTTTTTTTTTAGCTCGCGCTTCGCGCTCGCTTACAGGAAATGAAAAGTTGGCACATAAACCCTTCTGGTACGGCATGTTTGTTAATTTCTTATTTTTTATTATGCAAGCCTTGTTAATTTGTTGAGGTAATTCGGCGCAACCCCCAAATCGGCCATTTTTTGCCCCTTTTTGTGTGTATAGGCCTAGATACAAAAAAACACTTCTCGTTTACCTCAAATTTTCCGCTCGCGCTACGCGCTCGCCTGGAATTGTATATTTGCTAAGGAAATTTGGCGCGCAACCCCCTAAATCGGCCTTTTTTTGCCCCTTCTTTGTGTGTATAGATACAAGAAAAAACACAGGCGACTAGTTACCTCAAAATTTTCCGCTCGCGCTCGCGCTCGCCTAATTATATATGCTGAGGAAATTCGGCGCAACCCCCCCCCCAGCGACATTTTTTGCCCCTTCTTTGTGTGTATAGATACAAAAAACACAGTTTCGTTTACCTCCAAATTTGGGCAATATGAGTCTCTGGACCACGATCATCCCCCCCCCCCACATTCGAGGACCTGTCTACGCCACTGATGCTTATGGAGATTACGATGGAAAACTAGCAGGCCCTATTGTAAATATCATGCTACTGTGTAATGGTACTGTATACATGCGAAAAATGACCAAGTTTCCTTGTCTACCCGGGTTGTCACCCGGGGGTGCCACACCCCGGGTTGTTTGTCATGTGGGTATATGCAGCAAATGGAAATTATATACATTAATAAAAAAAAATAAAAAAAAAGTAATACATACGCTGGAGACCCCCATAATGAACTGTACGCTTGATTAGTCTTTGATCAATGTTTATCTTTTAATACACAGACGTCACATACATCAGATATCAATACACAATAATTTTTTTTTTTTTTTTTTTCATTTTTCATGTACAAGTTTAAATTAATTTCGGTTCACAAAGGTAAATTTAGATTTATTTATTGAATTCATGATAATTCAGTTTTCTGTCTGTATTCATAATTCCCACGATAACAAGAATTTCAGCACATGCCCAGTGTTTCCATTAAATCACTGCATTCAAAATTCACACACACACACACACACACACACACACATATATATATATACCGAGTCAGTCAAAAAAACTTTACACCTAGAAAAATGTCAATAAAAAGAAAACCAATTTATAAACCTTAAATTATTCTACATATTCTGAAAGAGTAACTCCTCCCGCATCTTCTGGTACCATTTTTGTGTGATATGTCTTTACGCTTGGATGAACACGACGCATTGTTTGCGAACATGCAAATTTCGAATTGTGCCAGGGTGGGAATAAAATTGCAACAACAAAAGCTAACAAGAAAGCAACTCCATCATGAATAACATAGCATAACCTTTTAACGAAACTGTCTTCCGCTTAATAACTTGGCAGGGGTGTTGTTACACATATTGACTACATTTTGTATGAAAATAAGATAAATCTGTAATGTCAGGCATGAGTGCGCACACGTCAAAGACAAAATAATCTCTTTTCAAAAGTGTTAGGAGGCCTTTTTAGGTCTGTCAGTGGCAATTTACTCTTTGATGTGTACTCATTCGTGCATTGCTTGACGAATCAATCTAATTTTCATACAAAATGTAGCTCAATATGTGTAACAACACCCCTGCCACGTTATTAAGCGGAAGACATTTTCGTTAAAAAGTTATGCTATTTTATTCATGATGGAGATGCTTTTTTGTCAGCTTTTGTTGTTTCAATTTCATCCCCACCCTGGCACAATTCGGAATTTGCATGTTCGCAAACAATGCGTCGTGTTCAGCCAAGCGTAAAGACATACCACACAAAAATGGTACCAGAAGATGCGGGAGGAGTTACTCTTTCAGAATATGTAAAAGAATTTAGGTTTTATAAATTGGTTTTCCAATAATATCATACATCAAACAATAATACACAGCATACAGTACATACAGGAATATATACATTATTAAAAAATTAAAAAAAAGAATTGAATTAGACATTCAAAGCAACTGAAAAATTCATTTCAATTAAAGTTCTCTTGTCATCTTGTACAGCCACATCAAATAATAGATCTATGCAGTTGATGAAATTGATATCATGAAGGCAATGACTACCAAATGCTTATCATGCTTATCAGGGGCGTAGACAGCGGGGGGGTGGGGGATGGCCATCCCCCCCCCCCCAACTGAAAAGGTGGGGGGATGGCATGTACAATCATCCCCCCCCCCACTTTTCACGGGTGATATGTTTTTTTTAAGGCTGAATGGGCTTTGCACACTCCTTTTTCTTCCACGGAGGCTCTAAAAATTTTCGCTCGCGCTTCGCGCTCGCATATTATTATCATTATTATTATTATTATTTTTATTATTATTATTTTATCATTATTAATCTAGATTAATTTCTATATCTATTATTATTTATTTTTTATTTGGCCTGGATATCTTATGTTATTATTTCCAGGGAAATTATTTTGTTTTTCTCCCTAGAGTTTTATTTCTATTAGTCATTACCCTGTATGTTTATTTTAATTGTATTCATACTTATAATTGTATTTTCAAAATAATAATATTTGCAGAGGTGTATTAGAGTGTAGGCCTATGCAGCTCTCGGTGTATTTTGCAGATAACCCCTTTGTGGGTACGAAATCGGGCTCAGGCCCTAAATTGCTTCTTTTTTTTAGCTCGCGCTTCGCGCTCGCTTACAGGAAATGAAAAGTTGGCACATAAACCCTTTCTGGTGACGGCATGTTTGTTTAAATTCTTATTTTTATTATGCAAGCCTTGTATATTTGTTGAGGTAATTCGGCGCAACCCCCAAAATCGGCCATTTTTTGCCCCTTCTTTGTGTGTATAGGCCTAGATACAAAAAAACACACTTCTCGTTTCCTCAAAATTTTCCGCTCGCGCTACGCGCTCGCCTGGAATTGTATATTGCTAAGGAAATTTGGCGCGCACCCCCTAAAATCGGCCTTTTTTTGCCCCTTCTTTGTGTGTATAGATACAAGAAAAACACAGGCGACTAGTTTACCTCAAAATTTTCCGCTCGCGCTTCGCGCTCGCCTGAAATTATATATGCTGAGGAAATTCGGCGCAAACCCCCCCCCAGCGACATTTTTTGCCCCTTCTTTGTGTGTATAGATACAAAAAACACAGTTTCGTTTTACCTCCAAATTTTGGGCAATATGAGTCTCTGGACACGAATCATCCCCCCCCCCCACATTCGAGGACCTGTCTACGCCACTGATGCTTATGGAGATTACGATGGAAACTAGCAGGCCTATTGTAAATATCATGCTACTGTGTAATGGTACTGTATACATGCGAAAAATGACCAAGTTTCCTTGTCTACCCGGGGTTGGTCACCCCGGGGGTGCCCAACCCCGGGTTGTTTGTCATGTGGGTATTATGCAGCAAATGGAAATTATATACATTAATAAAAAAAAATAAAAAAAAAAGATATACAATACGCTGGAGACCCCCATAATGAACTGTTACGCTTGATTAGTCTTTGATCAATGTTTATCTTTTAATACACAGACGTCACATACATCAGATATCAATACACAATAATTTTTTTTTTTTTTTTTTTTTTCATTTTATGTACAAGTTTTAAATTAATTCGGTTCACAAAGGTAAATTTAGATTTATTTATTGAATTCATGATAATCAGTTTTCTGTCTGTATTCATAATTCCCACGATAACAAGAATTTCAGCACATGCCCAGTGTTTCATTAAATCACTGCATTCAAAATTCACACACACACACACACACACACACACACACATATATATATATACCGAGTCAGTCAAAAAACTTTACACCTAGAAAAATGTCATAAAAAGAAAACCAATTTATAAACCTTAAATTATTCTACATATTCTCTGAAGAGTAACTCCTCCGCATCTTCTGGTACCATTTTTGTGTGATATGTCTTTACGCTTGGATGAACACGACGCATTGTTTGCGAACATGCAAATTTCGAATTGTGCCAGGGTGGAATAAAATTGCAACAACAAAAGCTAACAAGAAAGCAACTCCATCATGAATAACATAGCATAACCTTTAACGAAACTGTCTTCCGCTTAATAACTGGCAGGGGTGTTGTTACACATATTGACTACATTTTGTATGAAAATAAGATAATCTGTAATGTCAGGCATGAGTGCGCACACGTCAAAGACAAAAATAATCTCTTTTCAAAAGTGTTAGGAGGCCTTTTTAGGTCTGTCAGTGGCAATTACTCTTTGATGTGTACTCATTCGTGCATTGCTTGACGAATCAATCTAATTTTCATACAAAAATGTAGCTCAATATGTGTAAAACACCCTGCCACGTTATTAAGCGGAAGACATTTTCGTTAAAAGTTATGCTATTTTATTCATGATGGAGATGCTTTTTTGTCAGCTTTTGTGTTTCAATTTCATCCCCACCCTGGCACAATTCGGAATTTGGCATGTTCGCAAACAATGCGTCGTGTTCAGCCAAGCGTAAAGACATACCACACAAAAATGGTACCAGAAGATGCGGGAGGAGTTACTCTTTCAGAATATGTAAAAGAATTAGGTTTTATAAATTGGTTTCTTTTATTGACATTTTTCTAGGTTGTAAAGTTTTTTTTTACTCACTCGGTATATGTGTATATAATATATATATATATATATATATATATGTGTGTGTGTGTGTGTGTGTGTGTGTGTGTGTGTGGTGTGTGTGTGTGTGTTGTGCAGAATGTGACCGTGGTGTACTGCGCTGTGTAGCTGCATCTAACTTAGTTTCCAGAACTGGACTTTTTTTGGGGTTGACGGCAAACTAAAATCTAGAAGATGCTTGTGATATTGGGCACCCGCGGGTGACCAACCCGGGTTGTTTGTCATGTGGGTATTCCATTGCTGCATATACCCACACG
>CALNVZ010003435.1:7036837-7052882 GCA_940671915.1 Paracentrotus lividus | reverse complement strand
ATTGGATTTCCTTTTATTGACATTTTTCTCTAGGTTAAAGTTTTTTTTTACTCACTCGGTATATGTGATAATATATAATATATTATATATATATATGTGTGTGGTGTGTTGTGTGTGTGTGTGTGTGTGTGTGTGTGTGTGTTGTGTGCAGAATGTGACCGTGGTGTACTGCGCTGTGTAGCTGCATCTAACTTTAGTTTCCAGAACTGGACTTTTTTGTGGGGTTGACGGCAAACTAAAATCTAGAAGATGCTTGTGATATTGGGCACCCCGGGTGACCAACCCGGTTGTTTGTCATGTGGGTATTCCATTGCTGCATATACCCACACGACAAACAACCCGGGGTAGACAAGGAAACTTAGTCATTTTCGCATGTATACAGTATCATTACACAGTCATGACAGTAGCATGATTATTTACAAAGGGCCTGCTAGTTTTCCATCGTAATCTCCATAAGCATTTGGTAGTCATTGCCTTTCCTGATATCAATTTCGTCGACTACAAAAGCTGTACAAGCTGTCAAGCAAATGTAGTTTAAATGAATTTCAGTTGCTTTGAATGTCGAATTGAATGTTTGATCAAAATCCTTCGTTTGATTGCTCTTCTCTTGTTGGTCAATACAATAATGAAAATAACATAAGGGAGGATTTTGGTTATTGGAACGGCATTGTTGTCTACCTTGGGTTGACCAAATGGCTATCATTGACAACCCGTGGTTGACAACAAATGCTTGTGAATATGGACCGACTAGCTTTAAAGCTAGTCGGTCAAGACGGGACAGTTTAAGCTAGTCTTCATGACGGTCTAGTTTTAAGCTAGTCTGTTCAAGGACGGCTAGTTTAAAGCTAGTCTGGTCATGTTAGTCCTTCGAGACGGACTAGCATACAACTTGATCTGATCATCTCAACTTGACGGAACAAACAACCCGGGGTAGACAAGGAAACTTAGTCATTTTTCGCATGTATACAGTATCATTACACAGTCATGACAGTAGCATGATTATTTACAATAGGGCCTGCTAGTTTTCCATCGTAATCTCCATAAGCATTTGGTAGTCATTGCCTTTCCTGATATCAATTTCGTCGACTACAAAAGCTGTACAAGCTGTCAAGCAAATGTAGTTTAAATGATATTCAGTTGCTTTGAATGTCGAATTGAATGTTTGATCAAAACTCCTTCGTTTGATTGCTCTTCTCTTGTTGGTCAATACAATAATGAAAATAACATAAGGGAGGAATTTTGGTTATTGGAACGGCATTGTTGTCTACCTTGGGTTGACCAAATGGCATCATTGACAACCCGTGGTTGACAACAAATGCTTGTGATAATGGACCGACTAGCTTTAAAGCTAGTCGGTCAAGACGGACTAGTTTTAAAGCTAGTCTGTCATGACGGTCTAGTTTTAAAGCTAGTCTGTCAAGACGGACTAGTTTTAAAGCTAGTCTGTCATGTTAGTCCTTCGAGACGGACTAGCATACAACTGAATCTACATCTCTCAACTTGACGGACGATGACAAGTATGCAATTCACGAATACCGGTAGATTCCAAATATTGTTCTCCATTCTTCAATAACAGGCTAATTGAATACCTTGTTATTATAGAACTCAAGAACCCGGTATTTTCTTACAGATTGCTGGTGAATGCCTGGCTTAGCAACAATAGTGAATAGAAGTTGGATACAATCAACATCCTCAAACAAAGGTTGTTTTGGCTTGACAATCTGAGAGCAATACGAGAGCCAAAATAACATCAGTCGTGACAAGTATGCCATTCACGAGTAGGTTAGAAATATTGTTCCATTCTTTAAATACAGGCTAATTGAATACTTCGTAACTATAGAACCCATGAACCGTCTATTCTTATAGATTGCTGGTGAATGCCCGGCTTAGCAACAGCAGTGAATAGAAGGTGGAACAATTGATTGAATAACATACGCATTGCGAAAAGGACATCACTATTAGTTGCATTATCTGTATGATTGTGAATTCCATTTGATGAGCAAACTGTACAGACGCACACTTGATATACCCCGTAAAGCTTAAGATTTTGATTATAATGGCGATCTCCTTCCTGTGACTTGACTGTGTGAGTACTCTTTTTTAATTCCTTATGTTTCAGTTCACAGATTATTATTTTTTCACATAGATTAATGCTATAATCACCAACGCGAAAAATTATGTCTTGCCGAATCAATTTATAAATAATGTATTTACAACGATAGTAACAATCACATTAAATTATGAAAATTGAAATTTAATTCTAATAATAAATATAAGCGCCACTGTTCTTTTAGATTACTTGTATCTGATTTAAAAAAATATTGTATTAGAGGCACGACTTTGGGATTCTGAAGTGGCTCTCAAGGACAAGTGTATACGCCGAAAATGCAAAAGCAGGTAGGCCTACAACAAAATGTAATGATGATGCAAGCCATGGCGGCGACCTCTGGACCCCGTGCCCCCATTATTTGATAATTGCCATAATGTTAACTAATTGTGCCTCCTGTATTAATTCCTGTCTTCTGATTTATATCATCATAATACTTTTTTTTTTTGCTCAAATTCTTGTGACAAAATGCATGTTTTTAATCGTATCTTTATAATTTCTTCTAATATTTCAGATTTGACGTCTCTGACAAGCTGGTGAAGCCATATTAACCTCGTCCGTCATGCAAGTCTGTCAAGACAGCAGCAAGAACATCGCGACAGAAAAGCGCGACGGACTAGCTTTGACACCATGACCGACCAGCTGTAAAGCTAGTCCTACTCAAAATCTCGTCAGTCTGGGCATCACTACGACTAGCTTTTATGCCGTATCAGGACATCTCCCCCGGAGGACAACTCCCCCGGGGACAACTCCCGGAGGACAGCTCCCCCGGAGGACAACTCCCCCGGAGGACAACTCCCCCGGAGGACAACACCCCCGCGGGACAACTCCCCCGCAGGACATCTCCCCCAAGGACAACTCCCCCGGAGGACATCTCCCCCGATGAAAACTCCCCCGGAGGACAAGTCCCACAGAGGACATATCCCCTGAGTACAACTCCCCCGGAGGACAACTCCCCTGGAGGACAACTCCCCCGGAGGACAACTCCCCCAGAGGACGACTCCCCCGGAGGACAACTCCCCCGCAGCACAACTACATTGTTAAAAATTGTTGTAGCTTTTTACAGTAAATTACTGGCAACTTTGTTGCACGGTAATTTACTGTAATTGTCTCTTAAAGTAATCTACTTTCAATGGTAAATTACTATAAATTCCCACAAGATACAGGAAACTACCATCAAATATACTGTTATTTACTGTGCAACAGAGTTGCCAGTAATTTACTGTAAAAGCTACAGCAATTTTTAACAGTGTACCCCGCAGGACAAGTCCCCCGGAGGACAACTCAACCATTCTGGATAACAGATCCACATGCACTCGTTGATTTTTGCTCCATTTGCGATTTTTGTTTTTTATTTTTTATTTATTTATATTTTTTTAAACCGAAATAGCCATTCATGGAAATACAAAATCTTTGGCAATTTTTTTTTCCGGCGAAGGGTGTTAAAGTTTGGCAGCTATAGAGGCGTACTGCTATTGGAACCGAATTTTATCGTCAAAAGAGAGAGAGAGCGATATCAACTTTAATCTTAAATCTCCATAGGAAGATGATCTGATTAGATTTTAGAGTATGTAAGTCAATGGTCAGGCCCGTAACTAGGATTTTTGCGGGTGTTCGAAATCTTAAGAAATGAACCTTTTGAAGGGATGATTCTTGAGCGCAAAAGCGCGAGCCGAAATTTTTGACTAAAAATGACCCGAAGCAGTATATTTTTACTTTTATGGTTCTATTTTTGTTGTTGTTATTCTTTTACAAACGGTGACGATTATCTTTCTTTTAGCCAAAAAAAAAAAAAAAGAAAGAAAAAAAAGGGATTTTCAAGCGCGAATCGTCAAGTGGAAAATTTTATATCACACCTCTTGAATTATACAAAAATACATGTACATAATTTGATACAAGGATTTTGTTTCGTTTTGTTTTGGCTTGTTTCAGCAAATGTTTTAGAATTATAAATGTTTTCATCGGATATGTTGACGGAAATACTGAAAAATTGGTTGATATACCGAGATGTTTTAATTTTCATCTACTTCTGGAGATATTTTCATACCAACACTAGTTGCAATAACACCCTAGCTCTTATGATAGCGATGACACGGCATGAATGCAAAGCTGTGCAAGTGCATACTTATGAACACACACCGTTCAGATATAACAATTGTCTGTAAAACCTTAAACCCAATGACAATGATTTATTATACTTTAAAAATGACAAAACAAGTGATGATGTTAGAATTGAGTTTTGTGAATTTCTTTTTTGATAAATAAAAATTGTGTTCTCGTTTAAACTTAGTCCGTCGAGACGGACTAGCATACAACTGAATCTATATCTCTCAACTTAACGGACGAGCTTTAAAGCTCGTCCTTCAAGCTTGATGCTAGTCCGTTGACGTGACCGACTAGGTAAAAAAAAAGTAGGTAGGTAGGACAGTTTACCCATTAAAAATAATGAGTGACTAGCTTTTGATACAAATAGTTGCAATGTCGTTTTAATGTACCTTCTCCTTTTATTCTGTTTCCGAGCATAATCAAGTGGATACGTTCTCAAACAAAGGTTGTTTTGGCTTGACAATCTGAAAGCTTACGAGACATTAAATCTATTATGACAAGTATGCAATTCATGAGTACCGGTAGATATATTGTTCTCCAATCTCCAAATACAGGCTAATTGAATACCTTCCCTGATAGCAGACTGACGTCTTAAAGACGTCTTAAACTGGTCAAAACTGGTCAACTCGTCATACCGTCGTAAACACGGACATGCTTTATGATGTCTTAACGACGTCTTCCAAACGATTAATAGAATCTGATATTTAAATATCTTTACATGTTTCTATGCGATGTCATTATGTCTTCTTGGTAATGACTTTCAAAGACGTTAATTTTCTATTTTTGGAGCCAAAAATTATGACAGTTAATATGACGTCTTATTATGTCTTTACGACGTCTATTAAGACCACTTTTCTTGTCATTTTTGACCAAAAACGACATCTTTAAGACGTCTTTAAAACGTCTATAAGACAACTTTTTGATTCTTTACGACGTCTATAAGACCACTTTTCTTGTCATTTTTTGACCAAAATACGTATAAACGTCTATAAGACAACTTTTTTGTCTATTTTTACCCAAATATGATATCTTTAAGACGTCTTTAGACTTTACGACGTTTATAGATCACTTTCCTTGTCATTTTTTGACCAAAATACGACATCTTTAAGACGTCTTTAAAACGTCTATAAGACAATTTTTTGATGTCTTTACGACGTCTATAAAACCACTTTTCTTGTCAGTTTTTGACCAAAATATGACATCTTTAAGACGTCTTTTAAAACGTTATAAAAGACAACTTTTTTGTCTATTTTTACCCAATACGATATCTTTAAGACGTCTTTACGACGTTTATAAGACCACTTTTCTTGTCATTTTTTGACCAAAATACGACATTCTTAGACGTCTTTAAAACGTCTATAAGACAACTTTTTGATGTCTTTACGACGTCTATAAGACCACTTTTCTTGTCAGTTTTGACCAAAATACGACTCTTTAAGACGTCTTTAAAACGTCTATAAGACAACTTTTTTGTCTATTTTTTACCCAAATACGATATCTTTAGACGTCTTTACGACGTTTATAAGACCACTTTTCTTGTCATTTTTTGACCAAAATACGACATCTTTAAGACGTCTTTAAAACGTCTATAAGACAACTTTTTGATGTCTTTACGAACGTCTATAAGACCACTTTTCTGTCATTTTTTGACCAAAAATACGACATCTTTAAGACGTCTTTAAAACGTCTATAAGACAACTTTGCTTTCATTTTGACCAAAATACAATGTTTCTGTTGGTCATGAATATTCATAGCAGTATTCTGAGATTTGAAAAAAAGGGGAAATGAATGAAATATGCAATTTTAAGCCATGTAACCGGCATTGGCTTATTGACATAATCAAAATTGTTTTAAATATTATCATATTATGTATAACACAATTTCAAGGTGCTTCATAATGACAATTCTTCTAATTTCATTAACAAAAGTGTTAATTAATAATAAGTAACTGTCTTCTTCAAACATTGGTCTGTAGCACTTTATTATAGCAGGACCGGACACACTGCCAGTATAATAGGGCCTTTCTGTAGGACAGCATAGTTATAATATTAGGATAGTTAGGATAGGATAGGATAGGATAGACTCAGTATTAATGTCAACATCCCTGATGCACAGTGACGTCTTAAAGACGTCAGAAAAAATTTTTATGACGTAAATTTGCACCCGCGTTTGACGTCTTAAAGACGTCGTATTTTTACGTCATAAAGATGTCAGTTTTGACGTAATAATTGACGTAAAAATACGATGTCTTTAAGACGTCAAACGTGGGTGCAAATTTACGTTATAAAGATGTCTTTTCCTGACTAAGACGTCTGACGTGACGTCTTTAAGACGTCTTTAAGACGTCACTCTGCTATCAGGGTTGTTACTATAGAACTTCAAGAACCGGTATTTTCTTACAGATTGCTGGTGGAATGCCCGGCTTAGCAAAACAGTGAATAGAAGTTGGGATGCAATCAACATTCTCAAACAAAGGTTGTTTGGCCTTAACAATCTTGAGACTTACGATTGCCGACATAACATCAATCATGAAAAGTATGCCATTCACGAGTAGGTTAGGAAATTGTTCTATTCTTTAATTACAGGCTAATTGAATACTTCGTTCAATAGTGTTCCTGCGTTTTGAACGGTCGACCGAAAAACCTATCCATTGTCCAATCACATGCTCAAACGGAAGCTCTCGCCCAACCTGGACCGTCATCTTTGTTTTTCGTTCATGTATTATTCATATTATTCATTAAGGAGGCGGGGACATGCGATGTTGTTTATTGTCAATGTCTTGAATAAAACATGAGTTTCTTTCCTGTGATGGGGGAAAAGGCCGAATTGACTAGCATTTAATTCTGCCTCAGGTTTCTCAACATTGTGTTAAATTTCGAATCATGTATTTCAACATTATTCTGTTCCTTCCTTTCTTTGCTGATATGTTGGATAGGTAGCCCCGACCAAGTAAACATTACGTTTTATTGTGATCGCAAAACAACAATTTAAACTTGAGGTGGAAAAAATTATCAACTAATGTTCTCAAGGTTTCCTCCCCAAATTTTATAATCATCTTAGACGTCTCTGCGATGGAAAACAATATCGGATACGTCTATAGTCTCCAGGTGTCTATTTGATACCACCCTTAGTGTAATGTAGAGTCATAACGGTATCGCTTGTCAATAATGTTCTGTACTATTCTAAATACATCCCTTTAAAAAATCTAACCTTTTTCCCATAAAGAAATAAGATTACATTTCTAATCAGCATTAAGGGTGGTATCTTCCATTCGCGAAAAACTAATTTGAAACAAATTTGTGACGGATTTGTCAGCATGGCTTTTGCCATTCCCAAGTTTCAGAGACGTCTCTAGTGGCGAAACGATTCCGTCGCGGAGATGTCTCCGCAACAAAATAGAAAATTCCGTCTCCGCGACGGATACAAAATATTAGAGACGTCTCCAATATCGCGGAGACGTCTCCTTGAATTTTGGAGACGGATTTTTAAAAATGAATTATCGCGGAGACGTCTCCGAGACGTCTCCGCGATATTGGAGACGTCTGTAATACTCTTTATACGTCGCGGAGGCGAAATTTTCTATTCGTCGCGGAGACGTCTCCGAAGTGAGATACACCCTGACCAAACTATCGCACACAAAAGGACTGTGCCTGGACCATAAGAACCTACTACATTCCTTTGATCTTACGTAATTCTACTGTCCCTCGTGTACATTATCATGATCATTCGTTGTATTCGTTTGAATGGAAGACTTTAAAATTTATTTACTAATGAAGTAGACAGGTCCAATGAGGTTTTTTCCGTCACGGGAGAGGTCCCGATACTTCTTTTTTTTTCTTCGTTTATGTCTCCGCGACTAATTTCACAAACCGTCTAAAACCCGTTCTCAAGGTAGTCCCAGTCCGTCTCAGGGCAAGTGATATAACACCATAAGCCATAATAAATGAGTTCACCTAATGCATTTGATGAATGAAAAATGCCATGTTTCAAATTAATTCGTACAATTCGAACTCAAAAACATAAATGATTGCGTTTTATGTTTACATTAATATATGGAGAGGAAATTGCACTGCAAAAGGTGTGATCATTTATTTGTTTAAGAAAAAAAAAGATAATAAAAAACAACAACAACAAAAAGAAAGAAAAGAAAGAAAAAATCTTTCATTTAAAGCTTCTTTTTCCGATTTCTTTTATTTTTGTCACAGAACTCGTGGCCTTGCTCTTTAGAGCTCTTTCAACAAATCGGGTGTTTGTATACATGCTTCGAACGACTCTAGCTCTCTCAGCTTCTGAAAACAATTTGAAAATAATATAAAGAGCGACGAAAATGCTTTGCCGTTTCGAAACTAGGGCCTACCTTGGAATTCCAACGTTGTAACTTATGAAAAGAACATTCTTTGTATGAATAGAGCAACGAAAAAATCATAAGATGGAAGTACCGTAGAATGTTCATCTTTTTAACTTCTGAAAGAACATTCTTTGTATGAATAGAGCAACGAAAAGCATTCATAAGATGAACGTACTGGAATGTTCATCTTTTTAACTTCTGAAAGAACATTCTTTGTATGAATAGAGCAACGAAAATGCTTCATAAGATGAACGTACCTTGAATGTTCATCTTTTTAACTTCTGAAAGAACATTCTTTTATGAATAGAGCAACGAAAAGACATTCAGAAGACGAACGTACCTTGGAATGTTCAATCTTTTTAACTTCTGAAAGAAAATTCTTTGTATGATATAAGGGCAACGAAAAAGCATTCATAAGACGAACGTACCTTGGAATGTTCATCTTTTTAACTTCTGAAAAGAACATTCTTTGTATGAATAGAGCAACGAAAAAGCATTCATAAGACAACGTACCTTGCAATTTCATCCTTTTTAACTTCTGAAAGAATATTTGATGTATGAATAGGACAACGAAAAAGCATTCATAATATGAACGTACCTTGGAATGTTCATCTTTTATACTTCTGGAAGAACATTCTTTGTATGAAAGAGCAACGAAAAATGAACATACCTTGGATGTTCCTCCGTATAGCTTTTGAGAGAATTGATTTTTAAATGAAGTAAGGCCCTACCTTGGAATTTTCATCGCTATAGGTAGCCTTCTTTTTGATTTAGTGACTGCCATCGACCTTTCGTTTTTGTTAACTTCTAGAAAAAGGGGTAGCAAATAATGATATTTTTATTTTATTTAGGTATTAGGTGGTATCTCAAGGGGTACGAGAGATGGAGTTCAACTGACAACTATTTATTGAAACAGCTGTCACTTTCTAAAGACGCACAAAAGAATATACAGTTCAATGCTGCCTCTGATGTCTGATCCTCAAAGCCGACAGATTTCGTGGCGATAACAGAGTAAGCGAATTGTGTATTGCTCATATTGCTTTATTTCACTTTTCAATTTGACTGAACTCAGCCGCCAAAATTGAGCACCATGATCAAATCTGAATATACTGACGATATAATGTTCTAAACATTGGGGTAAATTCAAATATGACAGCCCTTAAATTTGTGAAAGGGTTAAACATAAAAATGCATCATCCTAAGATTCCCTTTTTAAAACCAATCTCGTCCAATTATTTCCGGCGACTTACCAACCTGAATATGCTGCTATTTGGAATCATTGAAATATGACAGCTATATCCGTCAAAATTAGTGCCGAACAAACTGCCCAGTCAAGTAATTTATTTATATACCGGAAAATGTTGTGACATTTCTTCGCTTGCTCGCAAAGGGCATACGCATTGTAGTATTGCTTCACAACTTTCAGACATGTAGCTTAAAGTAATTTCTATTTTACAAAAGAATATCTTTTTGGAACTGCGGCCCTACGAGTCAGCCAAGTATAGGGATCTTTTGTCTGCCAATCTGCAAGAAGAAGATCTTGTTAAGCACATGCCCCGACATTATTTTCTCCTCACGGCTTTAGCTAGGTCAAACGATTCCCGCTTTGCATGATTCTCAAGGGGCTTTGTACCCTCCTTGGTCCGGGGTGCTATCTCACCTTCGCGGAAACAAAATTGGAGACTGATTTGCACGCATTGGCATTGCCACTACATTGTTCTACCTCTGCTGTCCTCCGCGACGCGATTTTTTGGGCCACAGGAGACAGATCTAGTACAATGACAGGCTGGCTAATCCGTCTTTTGTGTCACGTAAACCTTTATTCTACAGTGCACAAAAGATTTCGTCGCGGGAAAAAGCTACAAGTATAATTGCCCATGCCGGCAATCTGTCTCAATTTTGTTTCCCGCGAAGTGAAATCCCACCCTTGTGTTATCTCGATGCACTTCGCGTAAACTACTTTGAAACAATTTGAGATAGATTTCGTGTCAGCACGGATTTTGCCATAAGCTTAGTCTCCTAAGTCTCCTAAATTCTTAAGTTTCGGAGAATACCCGTCTCTAATACGTTATACGTGGCTCAAGCGATTCGCGATTTCGTCGCATTACTGTTAAGGATAGGCCGTTTTGTGTTGCAAAATGCAGGATTCGTGAAGTGGGTTGTTGTTGTTGTTGTTGTGTTGTCTGTTTTTTTTTACATAACAATATCATTTATAAAAACTATTCCCAGTTACATGTTTTAATTATATAGTATTATAAGTAAAATATTACAATGTTAGAAAAAAATAATTTAATTACTGATTTAGTTGTATCACTTTTGTATTACATTAAAAACATTTATTGCGGTCGGGGTACCTTAGGCCAACATATAACCCTCATTAAGTGAAAATGGAAATAAAGATGAGCATTGACCTAAAAATGATTCGGGGAATTTAAACTGCAATGGTCCATGTTGAACAACCTGAGCAGGATGATTCACCTAGCCAGAATTTGAATAGTAGCCAATTCAGGTCTTTCCCCCATCACATGAAAGGAGCTCATTCTTTATTCCTTGGCAATAACACAACATCGTATGTCCCCGCTTCCTTAATGAATAACATGAATATTAAATACATGAACGAAAACAAAGATGACGGTCCAGGTTGGGCGGAGCTTCCAATTTTGAGCTTGTGATTGGACAACGGATAGGTTTTTCGTTCGACGATTCGATCGACCGTTCAAAACGCAGGAACACTAATAGAACCCATGAACCGTCTATTCTTATAGATTGCTGGTGAATGCCCGGCTTAGCAACAGCAGTGAATAAAAGTTGGTACAATTGATTGAATAACATGCGCATTGCGAAAAGGACATCACTATTAGTTGCATTATCTGTATGTGGATTCCATTTAATGAGCAAACTGTACAGACGCAGATTCGATATACCCCGTAAAGCTTAAGATTCGGATTATAATGGCGATCTCCTTCGAGTGACATGACTGTGTGAGTACTCTGTTTTTTAATTCCTTATGTTTCAGTTCACAGATAGCGTTATTTTTTCACATAGATTAAAGCTATAATCACCAACGCGAAAAATTATGTCTTGCCAAATCAATTTTTAAATTGTGTGTATTTACAACGATAATAACAATCACATTAAATTATGAAAATTAAATTTTAAAAAAATTCTAATAATAAATATAGGCGCCACTTTCCTTTTCGATTACTTGTATCTGATTTAAAAAAATATTGTATTAGAGGCACGACTTTGGGATTTCTGAAGTGGCTCTGAAGGATAATGGTATAGGCCGAAAATGCAAAAGCAGGTAGGCCTACAACAAAAAGCAATGATGATGCGAGCCATGGCGGCGACCCCTGGGCAACTTGCCCCCTTTATTTGATAATTGCCATAATGTTAACTAATTGTGCCTCCTGTATTAATTCCTGTCTTTTGATTTATATCATCATAATAGTTTTTTTATTATTTATTTATTTTTTTTTTGTTGTTGCTCGAATTCTTGTGACAAAATGCATGTTTTTTAATCGTATCTTTAAAATGTCTTCTAATATTTCAGATTTGACGTCTCTGACAAGCTGGTGAAGCCATATTAACCTCGTCCGCATACTAGTCTGTCAAGACAGCAGCAAAAACATCGCGGCAGAAATGCTCGACGGACTAGCTTTTACACCATGACCGACTAGCTGTAAAGCTAGTCCTGCTCAAAAGCTCGTCAGTCTGGGCATCACTACGACTAGCTTTTATGCTAGTCCGTCAAACTAGTCGGTCACGACGGACGAGCTTTAAAATTAGTCTGTCGTGACCGACTAGCTTTAAAGCTAGTCTGTCATGACCGACTAGCTTTCTGGAAAGCTAGTCCGTCGTGACCGACGAGCATTAAAACTAGTCCGTCTTGACGGACTAACTTGACGGACTACCTTTCAAGCTAGTCCGTAGAGACGGACGAGTTTTAAAGCTAGCCGTAATAACCGGGTTGTGTTGAAGGAAAGCTAGTCCGTCGTGACCGACTAGCTTTAAAGCTAGTCAGTCTGGGCATCACGACGACTAGCTTTAAAGCTAGTCGGTCTACCCTTTTAGGTTTTCAGTGTAAGGATAAGACTTTAACGAACTGCATGTTTTTTCTTCTTTATATATACTTTTTTATTTTCCTTCTTACTTTGATTGGACATGATTAAATATTCATATCCGTTCTCTACTCATTACCACATATCATATCATTGGGGCCTACAGCCTTACAAGCTCGCTTTCATGTAGGTCCCATCATGTTTCTCTTAATGTAATTTCTACTTCATATTGGCCATTTATACCTTTATGTTATTTTACATATGTATTATTTTGTTCATTGAATATGTATACCGATGTAACATGAGAGATATGAAAATAAATGAAAATGAAATGAAAAAAAATGAAATAGTATTAGAGACGTCTCCGCGACAATTTATGAGAAAAAAAAAAAAAAAACGTCTCCGAAATTCAGGAGACGTCTCGGAGACGTCTCTTATACGTTGAATTTCTATTCTGTCGCGGAGACGTCTCCGCAACGTGAGGTAGCACCCTAAGGATCCTAAAAGCTAAGCTGTATGCATATAGGGGCATCACGGACTAGATATGCGTTGAAATTGATTTCATAAACAGGCCCTGGTGTGAAAGAAACACCAGAGTCATTGTCAGATATATTTTAAGGAGGTTTGTAGACTATAAAATTGCCATTCAAAGTCCAAACCGAAAGATTAATTCTGCTAATTATCATGTAGACCTACCGATTTACGCCTTCGATAATGGATAATCATGCATATTATGATTTTATATTTTTTTAACGTTTATTGGTGTCATATTGCGTACCCCCCCCCCCCCCGCGCTTCACGACACGCTGCATGTTAACAATAACCCTTTATCTCACTCAGAATAAAGGTATTGGTACACTCTGGAAAAAAATGGGTTCAACTTTTCACCTATACTGTATAACATGCTTATTGCTGTCTGACTTTATTTCGTTAATATTACAATAATTTGGTCTCGTGTGTGGGACCTGTATTATACAAGTTTGCTTTTTAATAATTTCCGTATGCAGTGTCACATTTCACGCAGGCCCGTAAACCAGGGGGGGTTCGAACGAACCCCCTCCCCCCCCCCCCCGCAGTGCGAGCAGGGTTCCCGCTTGACCCAAAAAAAAAAAAAAAAAAATTAAAAACTCCCACTTTTTGGCAGATAATGCAGCAGATACTTGAATAGAAATACAAGAAAGTAAAATTAAAACACTCTTAGTCCCCCTACATGTAAAATCTTCGCTCGCGCTCTCGCGCTCAAACTTTTTATTGTTGGGATGATAATCATGTTTTTCAGAACAAATTACGCAAGAATTACATTTTAAACCATTTCGCAGGAATGTTTTCGTTTGCATTTGTGTTCTATTTTGTATTTTTAAATGATGTTTCTTCAATGTTAGGAAATAATATAACATAAATAAGCATAGTGGCAGAGGGGGTGGAACCGGGGGGGGGGGCGGGCAGGGGCACAGTGACTCCAACTTTTTCAATCCACCCTATAAAAGTGCCCTTAGTCATGACCAAGAAGTGTGTCCCTTTTCTAAGCCTAAAAAAAAAATGTCATCTTTTTATACTAGAAATAAGCCTTTCAGAGTTTGAAAAGTCCCGTGGACAATTTATGTTTTAAAAAGGGCACTTTTAAAACTAAAGAGGGCCCCTTGTTACTCCATATGTTCTTTAAAAGCCCCTAATTTTCGCGCTCGCGCTTCGCGCTCGCGGATACTAAATAGGGTCTATAATGCACAATAAACTACAATTTTGAGCTCAAAGTTTTCTACTCGCGCTTCGCGCTTGAGGATATTGGGGCACAAAGGCGGTGGAGACCAGGGGGCGGGGGCATAGTGCCCCATTTTTTCATGCACCTAAAGTGCCCCTTTTCTTAGCCAAAAATGCCCTTTTTATACTAAAAAAAAGCCTTTCATACTCTTTAAACTATGTTAAAAGTCACATGTAAAATAATTATTTCTTAAAAAGTATCGTTTACAATACTAAAATGTGCTCCTTTCTTTACTTCATATGTCTTTTAAAACCCCAAATTTTCCTGCTCGTTCCCTATGCGACCTCGAACTGTAAAATTAACAAACAATAAAATATTTTTTTTAAAAAGGGTTGGACCATGCAGTGCTCTCTGCTGGAGACAACCTTGTCAAAAGAATTGTTGTAATTGTGTTTGGGCTAGATTGGGGGAGGCCTAGGTGCTGCAGCCCACAAAATATTCATAGCAAAAGATTATTAATGAGCCAAGATTATATGTTATCAGCAAATATGGATCCTAGAGAGAGTCTATAAGGAACGATTTTTTAGCTCAAAACTTTCAACTCGCGGATACTAAATAGGCTCTATATATTGCAAATTAACTCCAATTTTGTTCTAAAAAATTTGAGCTCGCGTCTTCGCGCCCCGCATTCCCTATATATTCATTACTCGTATGAAACATTAAAAAAAAGAAAAGCCATTAAGATTATTAAAATTTTTAGCTCGCGCTTCGCGCTCGCGGATACTATAAGTAGAGACTATAATGTACAAATAATAACCCCGTTTTTAGCTCCTAAATAGAGTCTATAATCATGATAATGCCAATATTATACTCAAAGTTTGACTCAAAATTTTCTGCTCGCGCTTCGCGCTCGAATAAAAATCCTTGAGAAAGGTCCACTTTTCAGATGTCGAACTCCCGTAAAAATCCTAGTTTACGGGCCTGTCACGTATGCTTTTATCATGAAATTAATTGTTATTTTATTTGGTGACCATGCTTTTATCAATGCAAGTTACAGAGTAGTGAGTAATGCGTAAGAGGAAAAAATTGGTTTCCCTGCGCATATACTTTCCTGTAACTTCATTATGCTCTATCAACTTAAATGTTCTCTGTAATTCAACATTTTATCATACGCAGCAAAAGACCCTTTTAGGAAATATGTTTTTTGTATTGCATTTCATTTCCATATCTATGAAGGAAGCAAGTGCGGATCCAGGAGAGCCGGAACGGGCCTCCACCCCCCCCCCCTAAAAAAAGGGGGAAGAAAGAAAAAAAGTGGAAAATGGGACGGGTGGACGGTGCGATTTACCGACTAAACCTTTACTCCTATACCAAACACTTGCTGACCTTTTGATCGGGCTGAGGGCGAAAAAAAATTATGATTTATATTTATTTTAACGTTTTATCGGTGTCTATTGCGTACCCCCCCCCCCCCCCGCCTTCACGCACACGCTGCATGTTAACAATAACCCTTTATCTCACTCAGAATAAAGGTATTGGTACACTCGGAAAAAAATGGGTTCAACTTTTCACCTATACTGTATAACATGCTTATTGTGTCTGACTTTATTTCGTTAATATTACAATAATTGGTCTCGTGTGTGGGAACCTGTATTATACAAGTTTGCTTTTTAATAATTTCCGTATGCAGTGTCACATTTCACGCAGGCCCGTAACCAGGGGGG
>CALNVZ010003435.1:6988820-7036523 GCA_940671915.1 Paracentrotus lividus | reverse complement strand
GTTCGAACGAAACCCCCTCCCCGCAGGCGAGCAGGGTCCGCTGACCCAAAAAAAAAAAACAAAAAATAAAAACTCCCACTTTGGCCAGAAATGCAGCAGATACTGAATAGAATACAAGAAAGAATTAAACCTTAGTCCCCTACATGAAATTTCGCCTCGCGCTTCGCTGCTCGAACTTTTTATTTGTGGGGAGATAATCATTTTTCAGGAACAAATTACGCCAAGAATTACTTTAAAAACCATTTCGCAGGATGTTTTTCGACGTTTGCATTTGTGTTCCTATTTTTGTATTTTTTACAATATGTATTCTTTCAATGTTAGAAAAATATAACATAAATAAGGCAAGGCAGAGGGGGTGACGGGGGGGGGGCGGGCAGGGGCACAGGATCCACTTCATCTAACCTATAAGTGCCTAGTCAGACAACAGAAGTAGTCCCTTTCTAAGCTAAAAAAAAGTGTCATCTTTATACTAGAAATTAGCCTTTTCAGAGTGTTTGAAAAGTCCCGTGGACAATTTTATTTTTAAAAAAGGGCACTTTTAGAACCTAAAAGGGGCCCTTGTACTGCCATATGTCTTTAAAAGCCCCTAATTTTCGGCTGCGCGCTTCGCGCTCTGCGGTCTAAATAGGGTCTATAATGCACAATAAGACTACAATCTTGAGCTCAAAGTTTCTACTCGCGCTTCGCGCTTGAGGATATGTGGGGCAACAAAGGCGTGGAACCGGGTCAGGGGCATAGTGCCCCATTTTTTTTCATGCGACCTAAATCGCCCTTTTCTTAGCCAGAAAATGCCCTTTTTATACTAAAAAGAAGCCTTTTCATGCTCTTTAAACATGTTAAAGTCAACATGTAATAATAATATTTCTTAAAAGTATCAGTTACAATAACTAAAATGTGCCTCGCTTTCTTACTTCATATTCTTTTAAAACCCCAATTTTCCTGCTCGTCCCATGCGACTCGAACTGTAAAATCACAACAATAAATATTTTTTAAAAAGGGTTGGGACCAGTGCAGTGGCTCTCTGCTGGAAGACAAACCTTGTCAAAGAATGTGTTGTAGATTGTGTTTGGGCTGATGGGGGAGGCCTAGTCTTGCAGCCCCAAAATTATAGCAAAAGATTAAAATAGCAAGATTATATGTATCAGCAATAGATCGCTAGAGAGAAAGTCCTATTAGGAACGATTTTAGCTCAAGAACTTCAACTCGGCGATGACTAAATAGGGCTAATATTGCACAATTAACTCCAATTTTGTCTAAAAATTTGAGCTCGCGCTTCGCCGCCGCCATTCCTTAATATTCATTACTCGATGACAATAAAACAAAGAAAAGCCATTAAGATTATTAAAATTTAGCTCGCGCTTCGAGCTCGCGATACTATAAGAGAACTATATGTACAATAATTACCCGTTTTAGCTTCTAATAGAGTTATAATCATGTAATGCATATTATACTCAACAAGTTTGACATCAAAATTGTGTCTTGCTCGCGCCTTGCGCGCTCGAATAAAAATCCTTGAGAAAAAGGTCCACTTTTCAGTGTCGAACCTCCCGTAAAGTCAAGTTACGGGCCTGTCACGTTAATGCTTTTATCAATGAAAATCAATTGGTTATTTATTTGGTGACCATTGCTTTTATCAATGCCAAGTTACAGAGGTGAGTAATGCGTAAGAGGAAAAATTGGTTTCCCCTTTGCGCATATACTTAATTCCTGTAATTCATTATGCTCTATCAAAAATGGACGACCGGTGCGATTTACCGACTAAACCTTACTCCTATACCAACACTTGATGACCTTTTGATGGGCTGAGGGCCGAAAAAAAATTAACACCTCCCACCCCTCCTCTCTTATCTCACGGCCAGCCTGACGTGAAAAAAGTTTGTTGTACCTTTTTGCTCGCCCGGTGTGACGAGAAACAAATTTGGGTGTACCAAAATCTGAAATTCCAATTTTGGCCCCCTCCCCCCTCATGAAATTGTAGATCCGTCACCGGGAAGAAGAACTGATAATTCCCTAAAATACAAGTAAAACTTTTAGTGGTTTTTCCCGATTCCTAGTCCCAAACATAGCTCAGTTGTTCAACAACTATTTTGTTATATTTTGCTTCCTTCAACTATCAATAACTAGCTTAAATCAGACAAAGACCATATCAGGCCTTAAATTTCCTCACTGAAATGAATCGATCTTTAAAGCATTTCATGGCTCACGAACGCAAATGTTCATCCATTCAACCAATTAGAATAAATATTGCACTCATATTTAACTATATACACATATGGAGTATACAAATCAAATCAAATCAAATCAATCAAATTTTATTGACATTAATTCCAAGATTTTGAATTATCATCATAACAAACAATAGAAATCATACAAAGGATATACAAACACATAAACATAAGGCAGAAGTATAAGTATTTGAAAAAAAAATCATTAAATAAGTAGAATGAGATATATATTCTATTTTAAGCTATTTTAGACATACTGCCCGTTGCTAAGGGGACATTCAGGGGGCAAACGGGCATAAATCCAAGTACTATTGACTGGTGATTTGTTTTGGGGGCATGGTTGAAGACATGACCAAGCTTTTGACCAATCAGAGGACAGGATTATTCAACATTCTTAAAGTGAGGTATATAATCTATTATAATAATTCGTATCTCTTAAATCTAGTCATGACCATGTATATCGGTGACACGACATTTGCTCCTGTGACAATAATTGCTCAAGGCATCATTTTGATTTAAAGATGTAGGGTTAGGTTTAGGGTTGCAATAAGGCTTTATGTTAGGTTTAGGGTTTCTGTTTAGGGTAGTGTTAAGTCCGGGATTAAAGCTTGGAGGAAAGAAGAAAAGATTAGTGTATGGAATTTGCAATTTTCGCCGGAGCAATTGTCATGGAATCTTCTTAATCATAGAAATAAATGTGACAACTTTTAAACTTTAACTTTTGATATTTAAGGGTATCTTTGACCCTTAGCTTTTGTCGATCTCCCCCCCCCCCTGCAAAAAAAAAATAAATTATTGGAGAAAACGTAAAAGGGCAAAATGTGTTTGTTTGTCATTTACAGTGATTTCAATGTACAGATGTAATATCACATTGCCTTTATAATGTTTCTCTTAGCAAGATGGGTGTTGATGAAAATAAAAAAATTGAGGGAAGAATACCTCACGAGGCAAAATGCAATGAAAATGCATTGAATTACACTTTAGGTGGTACAAAGTACAATAAATACATTTAGAAAAATTGCATTGATAACATATCACACCAACAAAATAATATATTGAAATATCCAAAGACACGTACTTAAATTGTTATAACTCTCTGTTGCTGTATAACATGACTTCAATTCTTAAGGTAATGACAAACATTACATAATGACAGAAACATATAATCAAAGATCCGAAAGAAATAGCTGCACCGGTATGTAAAGTCATATAGAATTGTTATTTACAATTTTTTCGCCTTGAATCTAATACGATACAGCAGCCTGACAAGTCCTCAACTACAATAAACCTGTCCCTGTTCAGAACCCACAAAGAAACGGGCCCACTTGAATGATAACACAAATATCTACTACTCATTATATTCACACCACACTAAGTATGTTACTATTAGTGGTGAAACAAGAACCGTTCTTAATGAAGAAGAAAAAAATAGTTTCATTATGCAAATCAAAATATAGGCCAATTCATCCTAAAATAATTATGTCAGGCACTTTTGATAGCTCAAAAGGTATACTAGTATATGACATATGAGACTATAATATTAATAACACATGCCCTATTTAAGCCAGCAAACAATGTGGGTTTAATAGGACAGTTTCGCTTAACATACAGGTTAATGAATACTTCTAAATCGAATTAAGCTTTATATCATGTTACGTCATATTATTTAATGATATAAAAACAAAATTCAATAGTAATATAATATAATAATATAATAACAATTTTTTTTTTTTATGATTATTATTTATTTTATTTTTTTGTTTGTTTGTTGTTTTTTTGTTTTTGTTTTTGTTTTTTGTTTTGTTTTGTTTTTGTTTTTTTTGCTTTGCATTTGCTTTGCCTTCAAAAAGCTTTATCTCTTTTCCCCTTTCTTTTCTTTAATCTTATTTTCCCATCTCATGTATATCCTAACTCATTTCCTATACATAAGCTTTCATTTGTTTGAATATATAGCAATTCGTACGGATTTTTCTTATGATATGATTATAGATATAGACTCTCATATCAAAACACAATTAACTGAAATATACAAATCAATATACAGTCACTCGATGAAATCAAAATTAACACCAAGTTATTATCATTATTACTAGAATCTGTTGTTTGTTTGTTTGTTGTTTTTTTTCTATGTGGTTGTTTTTATCAGCAGAGTCGTTCGATCAGGAAGATACAATTTAGTAACAGGGGATTTAACTCATAAAAATGTGTATGTTTGTATTTAACTATTATATGCGCAATTTATTTATTTATTTCATTTATTTATTTATTGGTGTTTAATCCACTGATATCAAGTTTCGAATGTCAGTGATACATTAGACTTGAAAGACAATATAGTTACAAAGTAAGTAATATTATCTTTTTTTTACGAGATAAAGAAGTACTTAATTAATATAAAATAAATTTAACAATATATGATAAATATGTTTACAGACGCTTCAAAAAGACAAGGTAAATGCCATAATTTAATTGGCTCCTGCATAGATCTCACGATTTCATAGACAACGTATGCCAAACTATGCAATTTCAGGCTTTCATCACATCAAGAAATAACTTTCTGATTCTGGTAGTTTATGTAAATGGTGTTATCTCATTTGGCATAAGAAGGGTTTGAGACGGGCTTGAGACTGGTTTGCGACTCGAAGGCGTCTCCTAGAGGTTTCTCGAGTCTCCGTGACGCATCATAAGTTTCCAGAAAATGGAACACGTTTACCATGTTTACATTTAATTGAATTTTTCCAGTCGCGGAGACTGAACCCTAGCGGGAGACTTGCAGACGTCTTATCAAATGAGATGCACCATAAGTAATAAAGATCTTCCAAGGAATGTTCATTAGCCCTTTGACCTTTCACTGAAAACCTAACCTCGTCCGTCAGTGGACGGACTAGCTTTAAAGCTAGTCAGTCAAGACGGACTAGTTTTAAAGCTAGTGCGTCATGTTAGTCCCGTCGGACGACTAGCTTACAACTGAATCAATCTCTCAACTTGACGCGACGAGCTTTAAAGCTAGTTCCGTCACACTGATGTTAGTCCGTCCGTATGCGACGGGGAACGAGCTCAATAAAATTGATAGGTAGACTGCAGTTTACCCATTAGAATGACGCGACTAGGGATTTGAATACACATAGCTGCAATGTCGCTTACAATTAAATGACTGAGCTAGCTTTGAAATACACACAGATGCAATGTTCAATTTATTATCTCCCTTGTAATTTAGAGCGCATGTTCTTCCGAGAACATAAATCAAGTGAATACATTTTCTCAACAAAGGTATGTTTTTGACTTGACAATCTTAAGAGCTTACGATACTATAACATCAACACACGACAAAAAATGCAATTCACGAAGTAGGTTCAATACTATTGTTCTCCATGTCTTTAATTACAGCTATTGAATACCTCGTTACTATAGAACCCAAGATCTGGTCTGTTGCTTATAGATTGACTGGTGATATGGCCCGGCTGGAGCAACATCAGTGATATACTAAGGCTTGAATAGCGCGATGAATAACAGATGCGCATCTGCGAAAAGGACATTCATCTAGTTATTTGTATATCTGTGATTGATTCTATTAATTAGGGCTAACTGTCAGGAACAGATCCGATATACCCGTAAAACTGAAGAATTTGATGATAATGGCGATGCTCCTTCATCGAGATGATGTGTGAGTACTCTCTTTTTGATTTCTTATTTTTCAGTTCATTAGTGTTCGTTATTTTTTTCATCAGGATTAATACTTACACCAACGCGAACAAAATCTGTGCCTTGCCAAATTAATTTTATAAATTCGCGTGGTGTTACTGAAACAATGGATAATAGAAACATTAAATAATCATATGAATTCAAATCTAATCTAAGAATTATAAATGTGCCACTATTTCTTTAGATTACTATCTGAGAAAGAAAGAATATTGGATTAGAGGGCGATTGCGGGATTTCTGAGGTGGCTCTCAAGAAAGAGATAGCGGTGGAAAATGCCAAAAATAGGCCCAGGCCTATCCCAAAACAAGACAATGATGATGCAAGCTCATTGGCGGGAGACGCCCGGGGGACAGTGGGGACCGTTTCACCCTCGATTTTTTTTCTGGGAGGATCGTCCCCCTTTGTTTTTAAAGAGTGATCAGCTAGTGAAGCTAATAAAGAGGCAAATGTATGTTGAATATAATGCTAAATGCTATTTTAAGCCCCCCCCCCCCCCCGGCGTGGATACGAAGAAAATCGAATTGAATGCATTTCGGGGGCCCAATTGTCTGGGAACAAAAGCGGCTCTTTGTCCCGGACAATTGGGCCCCCGAAATGCATTCATTCGATTTTCTTGATCCGCGCCTGCCCCCCCCCCAGTCGTGACATCAATCGCCGTCCTGGAAAGTAAGCATATAAAGTATAAAATTCAAAATGCATATTATTAGCGTTATGGATTGCATCTAACTTGTTTGTTTGGCCGGCTTCAGTGTATATTATTTCACATTTGATTTTCCAATTAAATCTCAACATCACATTATTTGATAATTGCATAATGTTAACTAATGTGCCTCCTGTATTAATTCCTGTATTCTGATATCATCATAATAAAATGATGTTGGCTTGAATTCTTGAATTTTTGTGAAAAAAAATAATCGTATCTTTAAAATGTTTTGTCATATTTCTGATTTGACGTCTCTGACAAGCTGATGAAGCCATTAAGCTATTCCGTAATGCTAGTCGGTCAAGACAGAAGTAAGAACATCGCGACCGACAAGCGCGACTGACTAGTTTTGATACCTTGACGGACTAGCTGTAAAGCTAGTCCTGCTCAAAAGCTCGTCAGTCTGGGCATCACTACGACTAGCTTTTATGCTAGTCCGTCAAACTAGTCGGTCAAAACGGACTAGCTTTAAAACTAGTCCGTCGTGACCGACTAGCTTTAAAGCTAGTCTGTCATGACCGACTAGCTTTATGGAAAGCTAGTCCGTTGTGACCGACTAGCATTAAAACTAGTCCGTCGTGACCGACTAACTTGACGGACAAGCTTTCAAGCTAGTCCGTAGAGACGGACGAGCTTCAAAGCTAGTCCGTAATAAGCGGATTGTGTTGAAGGAAAACTAGTCCGTCGTGACTGACTAGCTTTAAAGCTAGTCAGTCTGGGCATCACTACGACTAGCTTTAAAGCTAGTCGGTCTACCCGTTTAGGCTTTCAGTATTGTTCAAATGTGATTCTGCATATGTAGCGTTGGTGCGAAATCCTAATTCAAGCTATGTAAAGTAATTTTTACAAAACCTTTGTTGACGCTTACACCGTCTGTGGAATAGTGATGTGTACTGCTCGATCCGGCTATCACAAGAACTACCGCCGAAGCTATCTTATATTAAGAGGTTCTACTTAATCATTCTAAAATAGATTATTCATGTCAAAATTTGCCATGTTGTTAGCTTGTTCTGACCATGCTGCATATCGGGCCCCGTCCATCTCTGTCGCAACCCTATTGCCCTCTGTTAGTCGGTGACCTGTACCACCAATTGTTGAACCACATTCGGGGCATGTGCTAGCTTGTGTGGCGCCACCACATTCCCCAATGGCGTATACATGTCCTTGTGGGCATTTATACCAGTGGCCTTTGGCCAAACCTATTGCGGAAACTATTTCTTTCCTCTCCTTCTCCGTAATGCCCAAAGCACCGGACTTGGATACGATCTTCTTTAGTAGTTCTTTGACTATATCTTGTTGCTGAGCCATCAGAACCTTTCCAGCGAAGAGATGGCGCTGAACAGTCTTTACCTCTTCTCCGGCTTTTTCTCGAGCAGTTGGTTTCTCCGACAGGATCTTGAAGAACGTCAGTGCTAGGTGCAGTCTTCGAGCTTCTCTGTTGGCATCCTCAGTCTGCTGTTGGGACATCCTGTTGATTGGTTCCTTGCATAACCACCTCTGTATGACAGCTATCTCGTCTTTCATCAGTTTATAGTAGGGTTGATCTGCTGATGACGGACGGATTAGGCGAAGAGCCTTCAACAAGTCCCGCATTTCCTTCAGAAATGAGAATCTGTTGCTCAGAGCGGTGACCTGTCCTTGACTCAACGAAGGCGTCGAGTCGACGATGTTGTAGAATCGGCGTGCATCTTTCTTACTTAGAAACAGTTTCTCCTCACGACCCAAGGCTAACATATCCATTGTCTCTACTTCTAATTTAAGCTCTCCAATAAGTGACCGACGGAGGATGTTGATTGCGTCTGCGTTTCCGTAGATCGTTCTTTTAGCTGCATCAATATCCTGAAGTGCCTGTTTGATAACGTTGCCGTATCTCAGGTTGCGTCTAATCGGCGTTTTACAATGAGGACACTCCTTCAGCTGTGATAAAGTAAATAATTAAAAAGGGTATGTAAACATACATCCATAACAGGAATAACGCATTATTACATGAAACTTAGTCATCACCCTACGATATTGGATGATAATGATTTATCAGCCGTAATGTGCAACCATGCACTAAAAAAAATGGAGTTAAGTCCAAAATACCTTGATGGAGATGGTTCCTCCTGTGTCATCGCTGTCGGTGGTTGTCTTCATCCATTGGTCCAGTGCATTGACCTCAACAACGTGCTTGCAATCCTCAAGCTCCACAAACCTGTAAAGACATACGAACAAGTATGAATTATCGTTGTTATCTTTGGAAACTTTTCGTTTAACTGTTTTTAAACAATAATGTACAAAACGTACAAATAGTTGAAGGTTGGTAATTCTTGACCAATCGTATTCGTTGACCTTTTCCCAAAAAACGTATTCAAAATCAACCTCCGCCTTCCCTTATCCGTTTAACTTATTATTTGCTTACTTTCATAAGAATTATTAAGATAACATACCAATGTTGTATTTGTATCCATCACAATCATTGACTAACATCCATATCCAATATTTATTACCCATTGATAAGTAAAAGGCAATCTTAAAAGTGGGTTTGCCAGAATGATAAGAAACATACAAAATGTTCTCACCGAGCATCTTCCTCGTCTTCATCGCCAAAAAACACAGCGGTAACTTCATCCTTATCACAGATTCGACACTTTTTGGGACAAGGCTCGCCACACAGTCCGATGCAGGGGTGGCCACACTTTAACAGGAGCGTACAAGGAACATTACATGGGCGTCTGTTACAAGGTTTGCCGCATTCTTCCTGACAACGAGAATGTCGACATCGCCAGATGCACCATTCTGCACAAGGGGCACAGGGTTCTCCGCATGTCTTCTTGCATTTGCTATGTTGACATCTGTTTTCGCACTTCTTTGAACATGGTGGGCAATCAGCAGCACATGTTGACGGACATGCATGGCCACAAACAAGAATGCGACCACACTTTTCTCTGCAGAATTCATGAAGACGTCCACGGTAACACTTCCCACATGTACCTTTGCATGGATGCTCACAACCCAGAATGGCCGTACAGGGTTCTGGACAGGACTCCGGGGTAGCAGAGCATTTGGCGAGGACGTTGTGACCACAAGGCCAGTCAGATCGACGAACTTCTACCTCACAGACCGATGTGCAGCTCTTCCCACAAGGCTCCCGGCATTGATGCCCACAACTAAGTCTCCTGGAGCATGGTGACTCGCAGATTACTTCAGAAGGCGTCTTGTAGCAAGGCACTTTCTGACGGTGGCCACAAGGCAGTGTCTTATCGACCGGTTGTTTACACTGCTTGTCACATGGCTGGTAACACTGCTTCTTACATCGATGACCATCTTTACATATTGTGTTTGTGCACTTTTGACGGCATTTGTAGTTCTCATGCTTCATGTCTGTAGGATGACATGGCATTCTGCAAACATGTCCACATGTCAGACGTGCCTCACATGGTTTGGCACAGCCACCTTCTGGGACATTTGCAAAGTCTTCTTCACTTTTAACTTCGGTTTGAGTCTCAAGGTGATTCCTGCACTGGAGTTTGAGGGATTTTCCGATAGTGCGGTAGGCTTCAGCGTCCTTCACAATTTCCCTCCATAGACTTGGACCAGCTGGATTCTGCTCTGCAAGTAGCTTGAAATTCCCTATACAGTAGAGACCCTTTCGTGCTCTTGATAGCGCCACACAGATTCTGTTGTCAATCTTCAAGAAACCAGCACTTCCCTCCGTGTTACTGCGAACTAGAGAGAGTAGAATTATGTCGTTTTCCTCTCCCTGGAAGTTGTCTACTGTGCAAACCCGGACACCTTCAAAGTCGATCTTCTTCATCCTCCTTTTGAATTCAAACAGCTGACCAGAATAGGTTGTTAGGATGGTCACCTGCTCTGGAAGGTAACCCTGTTGCAAGAAGTACCTGCAAAGGCAAACCAAAAACTTGGCCTCGTGGACGTTTGAGTGACTTTTCATTTCATCCACTGAATCTTCTTTTATTTCATGATGAATGAAGAAGATGTTCTTCATTACACCTCTGATATCTTCGAATCTCTTCACAGAGTCGTGATCTTTGAGAGATGGGTATAACTTCTGCATCCTCATGAGTCGTGCAATTTCTGGTCTCATCCTATGCTGCAGGTTCAGTTGCTGGTACGGTACCTCATTGTTGATCATACGTTCAAACAATGATATGTCCAAGTTGTACTGTATAGCCAGTTTGTAGACTGTAGGACTTGGCCGCAACTGTTGGTGGTCTCCAATCAATATGAGATGTTGACATGACTCGGTCAATGCAGTCACAATGTGAGCCTCTAACACCTCTGCAGCTTCTTCAACCACAACGATTCTCGGCTGGATTCTCTGAAGTAGCATATGGAACTTGGCAGCCCCAGTTGTTGTCATTCCGATGACTGACGCAGTTTTGAGGATCTCAAAATCTTCTTGACTTCGTGCCTCTCGTAGCTCCTCACATACATTTGTGAACTGCCTCTGTCTTTCTATGAGCTGACGATGAGATTCACGGCGATGTAAATGACCCCAATATCGGTATAACCGCCAACGTTGACTTTCATCAAGATGCCACACGTTTCTAACCGCATTTGCCTCTTCATCAGACATTTTTTCATTACTCCTGAGTTTCCTCTCCAAGTTGTGCTTCCTGTTTCTGAGTTGTCGTCTGTCTTGTTGCCACCCTCCATCGTATTGCGCCAAGTTGTCAAGATCGTTAAGTCGAAAAGCCAAATTGCCATCATCATCGTTGGCATTCTCATCGGCTGTGAATATTCTTTGCCGTCGGTCGTCCACATCTAAACGTCTCATCTCTTCTAGGAGATCCGCCTCTTCTAAGATATCAATCTCTTCTTCCCCATCATCTTCGTCTTCGTTTTGGGCTCCGTTGTCATCGGGAATATTCTGCTCGTCAGCCGGAAATCCCATCTGAATATCACCAAGAAGCCAATGGACAAGTAAGGACTGACTGTCTACGACAGCGAGGTTGCCCTGGTTGAGACTTCTTTCTTGAACTTCAGTCATGTGTTTCATGAGTACTCTTTCGTGGAGAAGTCCTTTCCTCGTTTGGTTGATTTTTTCTTGAAGACCTTTGACTTCTCTCCCAAGGCTTTCGATCTCACCACGAACCTCCCCAATTCTACGTCTCACGTGTTTCGGTGTCTCTTCCCGAAGCTTTGAGCTCCTGAGTGAATTGAGGTTGAAACGTTTTAGAGCCTCGCTTGAACTTCGACCGCCGACCCTCACGATCCCCTCACTGCTCCATGCAGCCACCCCTTCCAGGAACTGATCCAAAGCGTGGTTTGTATAACATACGAGTAGAATAGGCTTATTCGAACGGTTTGCGGGTCCGGCCAGTCCTCGAACTTGGTCTTCTTTCCAAATGTGCTTATTTTGGAGAAGGGTGTGAACTATCTTTAACCCAATGTATGTTTTACCCGTGCCAGGGGGTCCTTGAATGACTGTCATCTCTTGAGTGAGTGCTGCCTGCACGGCATGAAGTTGGGAATAGTCAAGTCCAGTATTCCCAAGTCTTTTCCATTCACGGTCGTCGAGAATCCTCACGGTCTTCATGCGCATTGACGTTAGCTTTGCGTTCGGAACATCGTCAGAGACGATAGGAGATAGGTCATATTCTGTGGCGGCATTGTTCCGTATGTAAGCTGGTGGCCGAACAGTTGGAGAAGCTGAGATGATGTAGTCTTTTAGGGGCATTGAATTTTCCCTGACATGCTGTACACGACTGAGGACGTGTCTGTAAGCTTCGAAGTATGCAGAAGATTCTGCCATGATAAAGGTCTTTTCAGTGAAGATCTCTGCAATCTCCTCGTCTCTTTCGAGCTTGATTTCTATGAAGCCTTTAGCCAAGTCCTCTGGCTTACGGTTTGCAACTGTCCCGAAGACGAGTGTCTTGAAATCATCAGGTGTCAAGATGACGAGTGAACCAAAAATCAGTCGCTTTGACGATTGCCAACGAACACCCTTGAGTCTAGTCTTGTCGAAGTGAATCCTGAATGTGACTCCACTTTGTGAGTAAAGTGGTTCGTCTAGTGTGACATCATAGTATAGACGGATGTCCTGAAAGCGTTTGTTACGCTTCCCCGGTCGAGCAGTTGCTATCTTGTACTCACTAATTCCTTCTCTTAATGGCCGGACAAAGTCCTCTCGAAGAAGACGAAATTGAATGTCAAGATAGTGCTCCACATTTTCATACTTTCCCTTCTTAATGTTTGCACGAAGGTAGGGGCGAGAAGTATTATCTGTCAGTTCATTAGGGGTAGGAAACACACTGTGTTCACGGAAATTATCTGGTGGGGGTGCAGTTGGTTCGATGTCTGTACGTTGCTTCTTCTGCTTTTCCTGTTGCAGTGTTTCATGGAATTGGGTAAGTTCACGCACCTCTTCTTGAATTGAGTCATCGACAACAATGCCCCTCTTCTCTGCATATTTCACAGCATCTGCAAGGAGTGTCGCCGCCACTTCCACTTCTGTCAAGTAACTTGGAAGGCGTTGCTGCAATTCTGATAAGACCTTGGCGATATCCTTAATGCATCGAGGCATGATCCGTAGTTTGGTCTGGTTTCTTTCTGTTCGCATCATAATAAGATGGCGGGTGAGATGTCTTGAGATGAAGCTGGTCCTTCCAAGCATGTCAAGCAACATGTTGATGGTCTCGTTGGAGACTTGCGCCTGGCAGACATGATGGTATACCTGAAATAGTAGTGATATCAGGTCGTAACGAATCTCCATCTCTTCTAAAAGCTTGCGGAGTCCAAGTTTAAGTGAACCCAACTCCTGAGCAGCATCTTCCGGGTCTTTCCCGAGGAGTTGTTCCAATGTTCTGTAGCCTAGTGGATGTACCACTCGCGGACCTCGGGTCTGGTTATGATGGGCTTCGCCGCGTCGATTCCTAGATGTTATGATTTAAATGAAAAGAAGCAAAAACAAAAATGTTGTCATTCAAATTACATGCAAAATACAAAAAATATTAGTCGTTCCGGGATATGGGTCGCTCGGTTCTAAGGTACGCGACATAATTTATATTGTCATTTTAATTATATAAAAAAAAATAAACCCCTCATAAAAGGTTCCGCAAATCGAATTTTGTCCATGATAACTTTTCAGGTACGCTTTAGTTATTCCTGATATTCATACCATTGGAAAAATAATTTATTCCTTTTTTCATTGATATCCTATTTGTAATGTTGTGTCATGCTTCATTGCCCAGAATATAGAGAAAACTATAAAGTTAAATGTTTATGTGAACATGTATTGTTTGTATCTTTGTTATGTATGGGGGGAAGTCCATGACAAGTCACATGTGACTTTTGATTTCCCCCTCCACATATGCAATTATTGTAATTTTATTAATTGTCGATACCTCTAATTTCATTATTTTGTATCTGATGAAAGTTTTCTTAAATGTATTCATTTTGCATTTGTGGAATAAAATTTGAATTGAATTGAAATTGAATTGAATTGTAAAATGCATTTTTATTGATCACATTGAGGTTCCACAACTCGACTTTAGGTCTAGATATCTTTGGGGATATTTTCAAATTTTTATGGAATTCGATACCGTTTTCAAGTTCATTTATTCCTCTCTTGATTGATACCTAATTTGTCATGGTGATGTTATGTCTGGGTCCACAGAACCCCTGGACATGCTGAATACCACCTGAATACATGGCAGAGCGAAAGATAATTTTCATTTTAAATTTCTGTAACACAACTCTGAACCTTGATAAATTTTAATGTGGGTGTTAAATCATTATTAATTTTTATAGCATTAAAATTTCATTTATTTTTCTTTTTATTGATACCCTATTTGCAATAGTAACATCATGTTTGAATGCATATAACTCATGAATATAATGCAAAGTAAAAAGTGAAAAGTTGCGAAATGCATTGTTATTGCTCGCAACAGACAATAATACTCAGTCATTCAATTTGCAACATTTAACTTCTGACTTGTCCTAACATTAAGGTGTTCTGTGCATGCAAGAACAACACTATCGTTACAATTAGGGTGTCATTGAAAAGAGGAATAAATGAACTTGACAGTGATTCAAAATTCAATAAAAATTGGAATTAAATTTCCCAAGAGTTATCAGAGCCTAAAGTCGAGTTGCGGAACTTCATTTTGATGAACTTCATTTTGATAAATGCATTTTGCAACATTCGACTTTTTTCCCCTCCATATTCTGATATTCTGTGCATTAAAGCATAACACAATCATTACAAATAGGATATCACTAAAATATGGGAATAAATTATCTTTCCAATGGTATGAATGTCTGGAATAACAAAAGCGTACCTGAAAAGTTATTATGGCCCAAACTCGATTTGTAGAACTTTTTGTGAAGGGTTTATGTTAATCGAATATGAGTTACTTGGATCCCGTTCTCTTCTGTTTAAACTGACATCTTAAAGGGTATCAAACTTTGCAGTTTTTTCATCATAAATTAGAACTACATGTATATCAGGAAGAAAAATTATGTGTGTTTATATAAATGAATGGTGTAATTATGTACAACTAACTGTACTTAATTTCCTGTTATTATGTTTGAGATAAATTTGATATTCGTCTAGATTAATTGTATTCAAAATTACGACTCACCCATTTCCTTCACCTCCCTCATTGCCACGTGCTCCTTCTTGGTAGTTACCTCTTCCGCCATCTCGTCTTCCACCTCCATCTCTTCCTTCTTCGCCTCTCTCCCTCCATCCATGTCTCCTATCTCCATCATCCCTACGTCCTTCTCTCCAACCTCCTCCTCCTCCTCCCCTTCTCCCATCACGATCTCCTCCATCTTCGTCCCTGTCCCTTCTCCATCCTCCTCCTCCACCACCACCACCCCTTCCTCGTCCTCCTCCTCCTCGGTGGCCTCCACCTCCTCCTCCTCCTCGACCCCTGCCTCTACCGCCGCGGTAGCCGACCCGTCGACCACCTCCATCATGCTCCATTCTTCAACAAGGTCAGAATTCTATAGAAAACAGAGTAAGTGGTAATTAAGATTCTGGGATATGTACCGTGGATCTTTATATAAGAAGATAGTGTCCACATATATGCTTCATTGCGACCCATTAAAAAAATGTAAAAAAAACAAGTATACATGATCATGTAATAATTTATCTGCTTAGATCATAGATGACACTACTTCTTTATCTACATCTGCCAGAAGTACAACAGGTATTGAATTTCCTCGTAACAAATAACATTAATATTCTTATCGTTATTGTAGGAGTGGTGTGGTCGAGTGGATAAGTCAGCGGACTGACGATCTCAAGGTGCGCGGTTCGAATCGTGTCCATTCCATTAGCATTCTTCCGCAAGATGTCAACTTGCAAAATCTGCCGTATTTGATCCAAGTGAGGTGAATGGATACCGGTAGAAAGCAATTCATTGAATGCTGTGAGCACCATTCGGGGTAGCCTAGCTAAGCCGGGTAATAATTAGTTAACACTATAAGCGCTTAGAAACACCATACTATTATTATTATTATCAAATCACTTTATTTAGTCACATTCTAAACCGTTTAGAATTCACCGTTAATCATGCTTTGCTGAAATTTAAAAATTAAATACTCTTCATTATTCATGTTATTGTCGAATTGAGTATCTGACAATTTTACACATGCAAGGAACAATATCGATCAACTGCATTGTATTCAGATTTCAAAAGCATGGTAGATTATATTCTACATGTATGAACCATTGATTCGTCATAATGCAGACAAGCATGAATTAGTTTGCATAAAGGGCAAATATCACTATGTGTGTACATAATGGTTCATCGAGCAGTATAAATTAGCATGATCGATACAAAACTCATGCACACAACCGTTTGACTGCTGTATGGTCACGTGATTTCTTGTCTGATAGTGGGTTTTCCCAGGTTTTACATTTGTATATAATCAGGAATAATATTATCACGGACGCAAATAAAACTCCTACGGAATGTCAACAAATATTATCTGAGTGACGATTTAGGTTGGATCGGAGCAGTGAGCAAAGAAAAATAAAAGGCTCCAAGATTTCGACACAGGGGTAGCAGTCCGAAAATTTGAAAAAGTAGGGGCCCCAGCCGGAATTTTATCGATTTCAACATATAGACACAATGGGTGTGTTTTGTTTTTTTTAATGGGGGTACAACAGGCGCGTATCCAGGATTTGGCACCCCGGGGGGCCCGATGTGATTTTGATTTTGCCGCCCCCAATGATGGATCCATAAAGATATACCCCATTTGTTCCCCCGTTACACCGGGCGAGACAAAAGGTACACTTAATTTTTTTTCACGTCACGTTGGCAGCGCGATAAGCAGGGAGGGGGGGGGTGTCAGCTGTAGGGGTAGGGGAGACCGGGGATGGAAGTTACACGGGTCAGTTGTTTCAGTTTTCAGTGTGCTAAGCTGGAACAAGAGAGGATGTGCTAACTGGCAACTATATACAACCTAAACATAGCTGTGATGAACTGCCGGCCCTGAGGTTTCTCCGTTGTTTTATTAAAAACTAAATCAACAAAAACCATTTTTTTACAGTTCAAAGTAAATTTTTGACAAAAATTGAAATTTGAAATAGCTCTTAAAACTGAAGGCACATGATGATAGTCTGGCATTGTAAATATAGTACATGTATGTCACTAATAATACACCCCCAAGCCATGCCCTGTAATTCTGCTTAATTGCTGTGCTACAGTTGATTTTGTGTAAAATCACCCATGGGGTTGGTTGTTACAATGGGGTCTTCCCATGAGTCCTCGGTCCCACGAGGCCGAGTATTTTTCCCACGAGGCCGAGTATTTTTCCCACGAGTCCTCGGTCCCACGAGTACTCGGTCCCTCGAGTCCTCAGTTCCACGAGTCCTCGGTCCCACGGGCCGATTTTTCTCATATCGCATATTTTGTTCATTAGGATGTTTGTCTGTGTCAAAAATTGACAAACTTTATGACGGAAATGTCTCAATTGAATACTTAATTCATGATCTTGTAAGTTGTGATTAATACAACGGGCATTGGTTTGCTGCAGCTTTGGTAAATCGGGGCAATATTATGATTTATACTTGAGTAGCATCATGCTACTCTGAGGGGGGCCCACGGGGTACTGGCCCCGGATAGTGGAAAAGGGGCGCCGTAAAGGATGAAAGGAAATAGAAGAGAGAGAGAGATAGAAAGAGAGAAAAGAGGGGAAAGGAGAGAAAGGGGTAAAAAAAAAGGGGGGGGTAAGAAGACAAAGAGGAAAAGGGCAACAAAAAAAAAAAAAAAAAGGAGGGAAGAAAAGAAGAGCCGGAGAGAGAGAGAAGAAGAAATATAGCGAGAACTGCATACACCTCTAGTAGATAAAAGTATTTTAAGTCGATTTATTTTATGTTAAGATTTGTCAAGTCTGCAAATATTATTATATTTAAAAATGCAATTATAAGTATAAATACAAATACAAATAAAATGTAGGATAAATAGACTAATAGAAATAGAGCTCTATGAAGAAAAAAGATTAATAATAATTTCCCTGGAAATACTAAATTAAGTATAGGCCTAAATATACATAAAAATATAATAAAAAACAAATAGTCGAGACTATGCATTTACGCCAAGCTCTTTATTCATTTCTTCTCCAATTTTTAAAGGACCCCCGTCTTCATCAGGAGTATAATTTACAAAAATTATATTACTGACGAAGACGCAGGTCCGTCGAAAATTTGACATGAAATGAATAAAGGACTTTGGCTTAAATGCATTATCCCGACTATTTGTTTGTTGTTTGATGACTGCCAATAGGTGAAACTCTATGTTGTTTTAAAATATAATAGATAATATAAATAATTAATCTGAATTTTAATGAAAATAATAATAATAATAATAATAATAATAATAATAATAATAATAATAACAATAACAATAATAATAATAATAATAATAATAATAATAATAATAATAATAATAACAATAATAATAATAATAATAATAATTATAATAATAATAATAATAATAATAATAATAAAATAACAATATGCTCGAGCTAAAATTGTTAGAGTACCATGGAAGAAAAACGCGTGTGGAAAGCCCAATTCAGCTTTAAAAAATACATATCACCCGGGACTGAAGACACGTGGGGAAAATACTCGGCCTCGTGGGGTCGAGGACTCGTGGGACTGAGGACTCGTGGGAAAAATACTCGGCCTCGTGGGACCGAGGACTCGTGGAAAAATACTCGGACTCGTGGGACCGAGGACTCGTGGGATCGAGGACTCGTGGGACCGAGGATCGATCGTGGACCCTCCCCGTTACAACAACATACCCCATGTCGATGTAACAACTTACCCCAATTACATTACATATGTAAAATTACATTTTTTCTCAACTTTCAGGTGTTAATATTTTTATCTTTCTATTATTACTTTTGTCTATTCTAGAGCTCTACTTGATCTCCTGTTAACGATGCCAAGAAACTAGAAAGTTGAAACAAAAGTAGTGTATAAGAGATTTACACATTGCCAACTTACCCCGTATGTTTACATATTGTAACAATTTACCCCGTATGGTGTAACAACTTACCCCGTATACGGGGTAGGTTGTTACCAAAAAAAATGTCTTCATTAATTAAGCTGTAGTTAATTAGTGTTTACATGTTTTCAAGTTTTATATGCCTCAGGTTTTAGCAAACATAATAGGCTAACTACAGACCGAAGATGGAGTGCGTGAGTTCTTCATCTTTCATTAGAAGTATGTGTCCCAAAATGCGGGGGTATAGGACTCTATTGTTTAATATTAGTACCGGGAAAATTCGCGCTTCGCAATCGCATAATATTCAACAGGTGGTTTGTTTGCAATGAAATACCCCTATCATCATGACTTTTTGTATTATTTTCAGACGTTTCGAACAAATTTAAACACTCAAATGCACTCAATGATTTACCAAAGTTGTCTATAATGTGGTTTCAGTACAATAACTTTTCTCTTAATAATATATATATATAACAAATTTCATATAATTATTTCAAGCACAAATTATCATGTCGATTATTTTTTTTATTTATTTTTTTTTAAACGATATTTTTTAGCATTGCTTAAAAGAAAGAAAACAACGAAAGCTTTGGTTTCTATTTTTTATGAAAATCTAAATTGAAATGATCATGCTTATTAATTTTTAGTGAAAAAAAAAATTGATTTATTAAAAAGTCTTGTTTGGCGTGAATGATGACTGGAAATTACTCCACAAACATTATACAAGCAGTATCATTGTTGCAATTTAGTATTGCCAGCATCAAGAGAAAATTAATTAGTATGACTTGTTTTTTAATTAATATTAAGCTCATTATTTTCATTATTTATTTTATCTTTAACGAATTATGATTATTACGCTTGTTAAGCTTTACAATTCATAAATACTGCCGTATGCATTCCAAAAGAAAGTCCTTTTATATAAGACTATATACTGGTCATCATTATAATTATATTCACATGGGTCTGAAAACATAATTTATTATAAAGTTCACTGCTAATGTTTAAATAATGTTGTCAACAAAACAGCTTTCATTACAAAAGATACCAATTATGCACACCCGAAATCCCTCAGACACCCCTGACCTATGGAATAAAATCTCTCAGAAACAATGAAACACCATAATTAGGCCTACATTCGATGCTGTTATTAGATTATTCCAAGTATTAAAGATTTATTTGTCAACTCCCAAGGCATTTGAATAAAATGACTATCTATTCTCTCTATCTATTCTTCATCATTATCATAATCATCATCATCATCATCACCACCATGCATCATCGTCATAAGCATCATCATCATCACATTATCGATATCTTTTATTCACGTTTTTCAATCACTTATCCATTCTTCCCATGCTGAATAAAAGTTTTGAGGCATGTTCATATATGTTCATTCAGGGGGCGCGGAGCCGGGGCGGGGGGCTGGGGGCTTCAGCCCCCCCTCACTTTGTCAGCAAACGTGTACAAAAACGCAAAAATGCCGTACATATGTGATGTTTAGCCTGTTCAGCCCCCCCCCCCCCCCCCCCCACTTGCGGCTCAGCCCCTCACTTTTAAAAACGCCTCACGGCCCTGTCATTGGGGACTGTCATATTCTCATGCAACATTGCTTATTCCTGTGGGGTAGTCCTTCTGAGGACAAATCACATGTAATGTTTCATAAAGTATATATTTTTTGACAATTCATCATCTCGTATTTCTTGAAAATAACAATTGATATAAAAATTGTTTCTTCATTCATTTTCAATTAACTTAATTTTTTATCCTATATAACTTTGTCAAAAATAATTTTAAAAAAATCAATCCATATAGATGAAGTTACTGTTTAAGGTCATTTTCGCATATAAATCGAACATTAAAAGAGACAAATTTCAGGGGAACTGAGCCAAATTTAACTTCATAATGGACAGATGGACTTGAATTAAAAAGAAGGGGGTTACAACATGCCGTTCAGCCTGTAAGATTTTATGCGGTCTAGTGGAGGTGTCATCTGGGCCATTCTTTGAAAAGTGAACCTTTTGGGACAAAATAAAGTTTTTGTTTCTTATTTTAAGCTGCATATTCAATAAAGCAATGTCTCAAGTTTCATGAACTGTACAGATGTTTTTTTTCGTGATTTTTGCAATTTTTTCATGCTCATTTGATTAAATTAACATATATGATATTAGATGAAAAACGGTACATAAAATATCATTTTTTTTAACCTTGACTAGAACGGATATGCTTATTTCTTACTTGGACTTCTGTCATTATATCATTATTTATATACCTCTGTTCCTTTTAATCGAACCCCCAAATAATGTTGTAAATTGATTATATCAAGATAATTAACCCTCGAAATTATTTGCCCTCAAATGTCACACACGTGAACAGAAAACACAAAAAAGTTTATGCCCCGCCTTAACCATGGCTCTGGTATTATTATTTTTTTCTCCAAAGCTAGATTTATGTACCTTGCATTTCACCAAATATGAATCCATGAAAAGTTTTAATTTGATTATTAATTTGCAAATAAATCAGTCACACGTCACCTCTGGGTGGAGGCGGTCATAAAGGTCTGATTATTTTCACTTGAATTAATTTATTTTAGCATTACTATGCTCCATAAATATGGTTCTGTAATAATTTTTGGGGAAAAAAAAACAAAGAAAAAAACGGTAGAAAACAGAGAAATAGATAAGAAATTCATAAAACATGAAATACGTAAGAAATTGATTTCGACACCACAAAATTTTCCAAGTACAATTGTTACAATTTTGGGAAAATTAACAGTAAATTTCTTGTAGTTTACATCGCATACTATACCACCGTGCAAATTTTCGGCACGTTCGGGCGATCAACAGGCGGGTTCTGGGACAATTGCCCCCTGGACAATCACCCCGAACAATTCCCCCCGACAATTACCCCGAGGACAATACCTCGGACAATTACCCCCGGACAATTACCCCCGAGGACATAACCCCGGACAATACCCGGACAATTACCAGACAATTACCCGGGACAATAACCCCCGGACAATTACCCAGAGAACAATTACCCCCCCCCTCCCAGCATCGAGGTTGGAATCAAGCGGCGCCCATTGTGAGTCTCACCTGGTGTTGCATGTTTTCGAATTATATCTACTTTCTCTTCCCTTTCTATTTTATATTCTCTTTCTTTCTTTTCTCTCTCTCTCTCTCTCTCTCTCTCTCTACTTTCTTCTTTTTTCTTGCTTTTTTCCCTTTTTTTTTCTTCCTTTTTTCCCTTTTCCTTCCCAATATCCAGAATAAGATGTGGCTTTTATAACTTAATAATCTTAATAACTTTAAAACAAGATATACACACAATAACACATTGTAATGTTACCATTTAGGGTGATAGCAATTAGACGTCAAGAAGGAAATAAGTCATAATTCCTAAATTGTAAACGATATGACATAATCAAATAGCAAAAAAATATAACTAAAGCCCAATGTCAATTTAAGCAAAAATAAGGTTAATCGTAAAATCAAATGTCATAAATTACTTATTTTCACTTTATTTGTTAATTTATAGAGTCATTAATTATGCCCTTATGACTATCAAGAATTGATTATTTGTAAAGACAAAAACAACGCAGTATTCTCCAAACAAATTTATTGATTTTTATCGAATTTTATTGTATCACAAAATGAAATCAATTAATTAGGCCTGACCAAATACAAAAAAATGATGGAATTGGGAAAGAAAATTATCAGATAATTTGCAACTTGTACAAGACCGTTAGTCTGATGTTGTTTGTTGCTCTCCTTACAGTGTTTCTTACGATAAACATTATTACTAAGCATTTCATGCTCTAATATTGCCGTTGGACCATATTAATATACAAATATCTTACGTGGTCTTGGGGTAATTGTCCGGGGGTAATTATCCAGGGGTAATTGTCTTGGGGTAATTGTTCGTCTTGAGCTAGTTGTCGTCGGGGTCATTGTCCGGGGGTAATTGTCCTCGGGGGGGGGGTTATTGTCTGGGGGGTAATTGTCCGGGGGTAATTATCCTTGGGGTATTGTCTTCGGGGTAATTGTCCATGGGTAATTGTCCGGGGGTAATTATCCAGGGGATAATTGTCTTGAGGTAGTTTGTCGTCGGGGGAAATTGTCCTCGGGGGGTTAATGTCTGGGGGGTAATTGTCCAGGGGTAATTATCCTTTGGGGTAATTGTCTTTGGGGGTAATTGTCCATGGGTACATGTCCGGGGGTAATTATCCATTGGGTAATTGTCTTGAGGTAGTTGTCGTCGGGGGTAATTGTCCGGGGGTAATTGTCCTCGGGGGGTTATTGTCTGGGGGTAATTGTCCAGGGGTAATTATCCTTGGGGGTAATTGTCTTCGGGGGATTGTCCATGGGTAATTGTCCGGGGTAATTGTCCAGGGGTAACTGTCGGGGGTAATTATCCAGGTGGTAATTGTCTTGAAGTGTTGTCGTCGGGGTAATTGACGGGGGGTAATTGTCCGGGGTAATTGTCCTCGGGGGGTAATTGTCCGGGGGGTTTATTGTCCGGGGGAAATTGTCCGGGGTAATTGTCCTCGGGGGGGGGGTAATTGTCCTCAGGGGGGTAATTGTCCGGGGGTAATTGTCCGGGGGGTAGTTGTCGGGGGGTAGTTGTCCTGATACGCAACAGCGATATCTTAGGGGGATCCACTCCCAGTCTTGACAGCTACCAAAGCACCCCAGTATTAGGGTTGAATTCGTAAAAGTTTTACCACAGCAGCTATAGTAATTGTTCAAAATTTACTGCATATCCGTCATAAATGTGGAATATTTTTTTGCCGCTATAGCGACATGATTTTGCTCTGACTTTAATTTCTTGAATATGTTTGTCCCTGCTTGTACGTTTTGGAACCCTGGCTATATCTTGGACATTATCCCAACCCTTCACGTGGACCTTTTTCCAAAACAGTTTTGTCAACCCCCGTGATGCCCATTTTTGTCAATTTTTCTCATTTTGGGGGCCCCTTTTTGTTTTCTCGGCCGATCAAGCCCCCCTCAGTCCTACCCCCATGAAACGCGACTGAGGTGTACTGTTTCATATTGTTCTTTAAGTTAAATCTATATTTCTGGGGACAGGCTAAGGTCTGTTGTCTAGGGGAGGGGTTGAAGTAAAAAACGAGATTGGTGAAAATTCGGAATATTTTATTCCATCTTTATGCTGAAAACAAAAGAAATGAAAAACCACCTTTAACCCTTAAATATCATCATTTTCCCCTTAAATTTTGTGTAGCCTTAATGACAAGGTTGTAAATAGTAATTATTGATAATATTTTATTTTGATTTATGTTTGGTTGAGATTTTACAACACAATTTAGGGAAGATAGAATTTTCCATGGTGTAAAAATGAATAAATTGAATGTTGAACCCCAATCAAAATTAATTTTGACCCCTCCCCTAGACAAAAGAGTCGAGCCTGAAACCATTAATCTAGATTTAATTTAAAGAGCAATAACAAATCTCCACCTCAGATGTGTTTCCTTGGGGTAGGACTGAGGGGGCCTTGGAGGGTCCCGTGAACAAAAAAGGGCCCAAAAATAAGAAAAAATGACAAAAATGGCCATCTTCTGGGGGTGACAAACTTTTTTGAAGAAAAATCCCCGGGAAGGGTTGAGGGACCGTCCAAGATACACCCAAGATCCCAGAAAGTGAAAGCGGTGACAAACACATTCAAGAAATTAATAACGGAGCAACATAATGTCGCTTGAGCCAGAAAAAAAATATTCCACCTTTATGACGAACAGTGTATAATATTTTCATTTTTCTGTTCAGTTTGCTATATAGGCCTATGTCACACACCTGACCTTGAACATGCATATTGTAAACATCAAAAAATATTTCCAAATGATAGCCAACAAAAAATATTAGCATACCCTAACATAAGCATTAAATCAATATATCTTTAACATTGTTAGAGTTATAACCAATTGAAGTCAAGATTTTGCATAATTTCGGTCACACACGTGACCAAGAATGGTCCCTCTGCATCTTCTGAAAAGTGAATGGGATAGAGGCGCCTATCCCCACCCCCCCCCCCCCGGCCCGGTGCAAATGATGTGGAAATAATTATGGAGTGCATTTGGATTAAAGTGACCCTTAAAATAAAATGATATATGACATTTTGAAATAACCTTCTAAATGTTTGATAAGCATAATCAATTATGATAATCATGTCACTCTACGTAGCTTACCGTCAATCACTGCAGCATCAAAACTGAAAACATTTCAGACGCGTTGTTCATGTGACGATGTCATAATAAATCTATTGTTACAACATAAAATGATTTGTTCCCTCAACGCATGTATATTTATTCGATGAATTCAAACTAAAAATTACACAGCAAAAGACCTCCAAATTATGATATACAGAGCCAGAGGCTTGATAAAATATTGTTGAAACGAGGCAGCAAGTGAATGTTGAATACATGCAAACGCACTACCACCGTTTACCTCTCTTTCAGTGCGTTGCTGAATCGGGTTTTCCCAACAGGCGGGTTTTCCCAGTGTCTATTTTAAGAATTATTTTGCAATACCGTGGTCTTCATTTAATATTATTGATACTATTTCATCGTCAGATCAGGGGAGCAGATCGGCTTCGGTTAAAGGCCTAAACACTAAAATCAGTTCCAAGGACCTTTCCGGGGAGCCCCCCCCCCCCCCACTTCCAACCTCTATGCTAACTCCTTCGACCAAATGTATTATTATTATGTTGTGATAACCTAGCTTCTGAATTGTCGTGAATTCTAACCCCTATTTACGATAGGCCTACTTTCAAAAACCCTGGGAGGGACCAGCATAGGCCAAGGTCAATTAACTTATTCAATTTGAGTAATAATAGATTTAATCTATTACTTAATCTCGATATCTTAATTTTGTCAGAGTTTAGATATTTAATTTTCTAAGTATTACCTTAGGAATAACACTCAGGGGGCCTATTGATTTTTCGTATCAATTCTACTCCACGTAAAATGTAAATCTAACGTATGACATTAAATCTTAACATAAAGACGCGTCCATTATTTGAGGAGGGGAAACGCAACATTACATCCATGAAATACAGCTGAGCGGCGCAGAAAATTATACGGATCTACATTAATGTCAACTAAACCCGCGCTGACGGCGGGAAGCGAACAATTGACAACTGTATGCAGTTATATTACTTAGCGTACAAAAACTCGCCTAAGAAAACTTCCCTGTGGTGGAATGGTATTGTCCGTCGATCTGTTTGAGATAACTCGTGACATGAAAAATAATTGAACTTCTATCTTAGTTTTCGTGGTAGATGCTTTAGACCAGATTGGGGAAAAAGACATTCTGGCAAGCCTATAACACGATTGTGCTGAAGTTGGTAAATAGAATCTTTATTTCACATGAGTTGATGTTCCAAACGATTAGTGATTTAAAAAGTGATCTGTCACTTCTCTGCGAAGACGCCGTCCACATGCGATATGCATGTGGAAATGCGGAATATGACCTCGAGTAAAGATTCTTTTGTGATAATGTTTAAAGTACAGGACTTTTTCATTAACGCAATCGAACTGATGAATGTACCATCTTTGGAAAGCAAGAATTCAAGCTTTTAAAAACTGTGCGAACAGTAAGGTGTAATATTATTATGCGCGATCGAGAAGATGACTATGCAGCGTATGAGCTTTTTGAGAGCAAAACCGGGCCATAATACAAGAATTGATCTGACATGGCTTTCGAATTGACACAAGTGACAGAACTTTTCTTTTCTTTCCAATTTGTTATTCCTGTTATTAAAAAATTCAGAATCTTAGCTTACTTAACAAAGCGAACATTTATTGAAAAATTTGTTGCTTCGCCATAATCAGAAAACAAAGTTTAAAAACGTGCAAAATACAAATGTCTATGCCGCGTTCGCTTTGAGTAGAGTGATAGCGCCCCTCTTTCCCTTAGGTTTACAACTAGAGTTGATAGGTATGTCTTGCACATCTACTAGGCCCTATCCTGTTTGCTTTTTTGTGTTTTTTTTTTTTTTTGGGGGGGGTGTTTTTTGTTTGTTTGTTTGTTTTTTGTTTGTTTGTTTTTTTTTTGTTAATGTATTCTACTTATTTATTTATATATTTCATCATGAAAAAATAAAATCACCTTATTATATCATGTCCGTTTAGCTTACCATAAAAATTACACTGGCGTACCGTAATTGTCGGAATCTTTGTTTGGCCATCTTTTTCACAGAAAAGTGTTTGTAAGTTATCAAATTTTGTATTCATTTCATAATGTATTTTTAATACAGTGACTGCCTATATATTTCTCCGTAATTTAGTGTATTGAGGCTATTACGGTCTTTTGAATAACTCTTTATTGTTCAATTCGGATCAAGCTGGTGAACAAAATAGAACACGTGCGATTAAGCGTCATCCTCGTCATGGAATGGCCATGGGCTACCCTCCACGCCCGCAGGCCAGCAGCATGCAGCAGCCGTAGGCTAGGCGCCTACTGCTGCTGCCTGGGCCACGTAGAAAAGTCTACAAGTTGTTTTTACAGAGCTAGATAGAGAGCAATGCATTTTGATTGTTGGCGCTCTGATTAGCTATCGTACGGAGCTCCGCTCCCTGGTTGCGATAACTGAAGGTCTACAATTAAAAAATAATTGTCCATTTTTCATAAGAATAGGGAGAACGCCACAGAAATATATTTCTGAGATTGACTTAGACTTACGTTTCATGCCTGTATTCATTGGAAGAGAAATTTTTCACTCATACCATCTGCCAAATTTCTTGGTGTAATTCAATTTCATTGCAAAGTTATAAGCGACCAAAACTGACATTTTCAGCCAAATATCACTCAAAACCTTGCCAAAATATGGTCATCCGCGTACGCGTATTCCAGACTTTCATTTATCACAGCGTCAAGCTGGAGGGAGAAGCTTTTGGAAGCGTTGCAAAATTACGTCAGCGCGCAATGTCTTACACGCGCCACGCCACCACAGCTCATGAATATGCCCCAGCAGGCTTCAAGAGGTCACGATACGCACCCGTACGCGTGCATTTTTAGGTCATAAGAGAGAATGAAAGGAAAAAAGAGAAGGAGCTCGACACGATCGCGAGTCCAGACAAACAATGATGGCTTTGTGTAAACTGCAATGTGTGGTGTGTGTGTGCTTATCTGCCACAGGATCGGAAGCTCTGCATACATTTGAAACAACATCTTTCATGTTGTGTTTCAGCATGGAGCTGAGACAGTGTTCCAGTGTAATGTAATCTGCACATGTGCCGTGTGTTGCATGTGGTGCATGGAATTTTTCTGTCGGTGATTTATGTGTGTGTGAGTGTGATTGGAGATTCCCAGGATTCCCTGATCTGATTCTGTTGAGAACATGCATGCATGATAGACAGTTACGTTGTGTAATGCGAATGTTTTCTTATATTATTATATTTTTATTATAGGAGGTATTTTGCGATCATGATGCGGAATCCACGGGGGGGGGGGTGGACTATTCCCTATTTTCAGGGGTTTTGGTTTAAAAGCTTGTCAGAAATGTTCAACTTCTTTCTTTTCCCTCTTTTTTCTGTTCTTTTTCATCTTTTATGTTTTTCCCCTCTTTTTTTTTTTTTTATCTTTCTGTTCTTTTTAATACTTTTTTTCTTTTCTTTCCTTTTCTTGTGTTTTCTATTCTTGTTGTTTTTTGTTTTGTTTGTTTTTGAGGGATGACAATACTACTTATGCATTTATAGAGTGCAGTACATTGCGCTCAGACTATACTAAGAGTTCGATGGGGGGGGGGGTGGCTATCTTCCATTGCTCTGTCTGTAGAAATTTAATTGTTACCTTGAAGGACATTGTCATGAATTTATTTGCATCTCTTTTCAATTTAGTTTAAAGTTCAATTTCAGCTCAAATGTAATTTATAATTTACCAAACATGAAACTTTACACTGATCTATTTCTTGCTCTTATACAACCCCTTCTCTTACCTCCTCTGTCCCCGCTCATTCCCCAATCTCTTCGATCAGGGGGGGGGGGGAGAGGAGGAGGCATGAGGAAGCAAGGGTGATGAGAAGACGTGTACCCTCCCCCTACAACTCTGCGAGCATAGCCACAGACTAAAATTTGACATTTTGAGATCAATCCAAACTTCCTTCTTTAGACCTTGGAGGAAAGTTTTTACCTACAATATAACATGGACATGGTTATAATGTAGGGTAAAAGCAATTGTGAATTACAAATGTCTGTGCACGCAGACTATCCGCATGTCCTGTTTTTTTTTGTTTTTCTCCCTGTCGAAGATGAAAAGAAAAGAGTCAAAAACACGTTCCCAGGCCAGGGTCAAAAAGGTCAAATTCTGGTCGTAAATCACACCATGGTGATACCAACCTCGGAGATATGTTTACATTTAGATATTTTGAGACCTGTTTATTTTGAATTAGGTACCTGATGAATGCCAGCTTTTCTTCTCTTTATAGAATTCTGGGAATATAAATGTGCTTATCCCTAACAATTTATGGGGAAAAAAAAAATCGTCTGTACATATTTTCTTTTTCAACCTTCTGAATCTCTACCCCATCTCTCTCTCCCTCTCTCTCTCTCCCCCTCTCTCTCTCTTTCTTCTAATCTCCCTCAGTTTTCTTCTTCTCCTTTTCTCTCTCTCTCTCTCTCTCTTCTCTCTCCTCTTTCTTCTCTCCCTCCCACCTCTCTCTCTTCTACCCTTCGTCTTTCTCCGATCTTTCTCTCTGTGCTGTGCTTTTCATCTCTTTTCTCCATGCTTTTCATACCACTCGATCATAGAATATACTAGTATCTGGTAATATGGTCATGAATATATTCAAATCAGAATATCCATGGGGAGCGTTTTCATAGATTTAACTCTCCCATTAAATTCAAGGAGCTCACAACATTAATGTCCATGAAACGATCTCCAGGTATTTTGCCGATTAATGTTTACAAAATAAAGTCAATATGCTACTGAGGGGAATACCAAAAAATAACAATAACTTCTGCCGGAATTTTCCAGGATCGCGGAGTTATGCATACAAAATGAAATATCAGGATATTTAGGGCTATGAACATGACACCTCCCCCCCCCCCCTTCCGTCTCGCTTTCCCTCTCTTTCTATCTTTTCTCTCTCCACCCCTCCTCTCTTCTCTCCACGTTTGCGTGTGTAAGCATTCAATACACTCACGATCACGTACATACACAAGCACACACACACAAGAAGCATTACATTGAAAATGCATAGCAGCACACCCAGCAACACCCGCGTCTCGCGCCAGATATAAGCAATGACATTTAGCGCGATCTGTGTGACGTCAGTGAGACAGCGCGTTTAAGTTCTGGCGTCATCAAGTTAACCACGCCTTTTTTTTTCGCTCTTCAAAACTCGATTGGAAGGGTGTTTTGAAGCTCAATCCGCCATGTGATCTTCAAGGAGAAGCGAAAAATGATGTCATAATCGGATTCAGCATGATCGAAAGTATAAACAAAGAAACGGCACATCCGATACTATCATCGTTCTCTCGCTATCGCGGGTTGTATGCTAATAACGTTGTATCATTTTGCTTTTTTAAATCGGGCGAAGTGCCGTATTGATAGGAATATTGAGAAATTATTAGCTTTAATTTGGTATATTTCATGGCTATATGACATGAAGATCACAATGGCGGATTTGCTTCAAAGTGGAATTTTTGCTCAATCTGTGACCATTTTTGAGGATGAATGCGGCGCATAGGAATGCGTGTGGATGGGTTCGCGCTGAAGAAATCCATGTTCGACCGGTAGAGAGGGTACATTTTATTCGCTTCAAAACATGTTTATCATCATGATTTTATTTTTCACATTGATGAGCTTGAGAAATAGTTGATGTGATAGTGTAAAGTTATTTTGTTGTCAATAGAATATTTTAGCAATAGAGGCTGTCGAAACGGAGGCATGCCGTTTGTTGTGAGTGCTCTGAAGCTTGGCGCGGGGTGTGGCTGAGGCCGAATGTTAATGGGGCGCGTGCGTCTCCCTAATAAGAAGAGAATCAGCAGAAGTCCAAATTACCACCCATCTTTTTAAAAACACTTTTTGATAATTTATTATTCAATTTGAAAAGCCCATAATTGCCCATCCCGCTGGTATAAGCCCCGACCCTAAAAAGCTTCATCGAAGCGATATCGTAGTCACGTGACTGTGACGTATTGTGAGTAAGCCAGCTGCACGGACAGTGTGTATACAGTGTTAGAGATGCAGGAGCGCCCGAGCTGCGCGGGCCGCCTACTTCCCATGCTCCGTTGTACGTCGACTATACTTCATTCACTAGAATGAATGTTTTGGACACGATTCATCAATAAATGTCTAATTCTTGTGTTCTTGTAGTAGACCACTGAGATGCTACATGTGTAGGGCTAGCTTTTATGCTGCAACGTTTTCCAAAGAGATTGAAAGCTTTTGGAGTTTGGCAAAAGTAAGTCAAGCTTACTTGCAGATTGGCTACAGGCCACAAAATGATACTAGTACTTGCAGTGATTTTGCCGAAGTTTACTTTAAAATGATATAATTCCTAATTCGATATGAAGGAAATGAGAATATGTTTAAGTAGGCTTAACCTACTGACAAATAATAACAATCTCTTCTACTTACATTACAGTTTTATTAATAGAGGTCAATTGATGATAAAACCATGGATATACTGGAGGAGCGAAAGCAGAAATGAAATAGGACAGTTATGCAAAATCTAGTATATACAGGCGACGAGATCAGACTATGCATGTGAAGGCAGTGTGATGTGTATTCGCATGTACTACTATGCAGAAATATGACCCCAGGCAGATATGGTGCTAGTGCGTGTCGTGTATGTATACACTAATACAACATGACATGAATTTGCCCTATGGCTGCCCTATCACCTCTAACTCTACACACATAAACTCACAGTCCATGCATGGAGTAAAAAGATAAATCTCCATGGTCTAAGTAAAGACAGGACGAGGCTGTTTGGTAGAAGAATGATAAAATTACAACAAGATTTGAATATTTTGGGCAAAATTGTTCACTGAGATATGTAACAGATATTTCTTAAGACTTTCAATACTAAATCTACATTCATTATGAGTCATTTTCGTTAGTTCTTCTCTTGCACAAAAGGAAAGTCCAATACTTGGTTTTGTGTACATAGATGCATTATGCCAGTCGGGCGTTTGTTTTGGGGTCTTACTTTTAATACCGTCATTCCGCTAATGAACCAATCAGCTCACAGGGTTTCAGGAAAGGTCACCAAAACCTATAGTGTTCCACATTTTTCGTCAAATTGAGACTTTTCTTATGAAAAACAAATTTCACTTTCATTTTTAGGAGGTTATTATTCCAATGATAAGCCAATTTGTTTTTCTAATTTAGTAAACCTTGAAGTGCGTGACCGGGCGTAACTGAACAACACGATTCAGCTGTTCCCGATAAGACAGCTTTGGCGTGCGCTCTGTCAATCATAAGATACCCAAAGTGGACCCATTTGGCAAGAAAAACTGCAAGACTCTACTTCACAAAAGTTAAGCGTAGACCACATACAGCTGCAAACCAAATCAGTCAGTTACAGAAAATGCTGTCTGTGCGCCTCTTGGTTGCTGAGGAAACTTCTCAATAATATATTAGCGAAACAGCTTTAACCTACCTCAAAATAATTTTAGATAATTCTATAGTCTCATAGCAATATAACTTCTACATTAGATATTTTGATTTTGTTTATAGAATTTTTAGACCCTTTTTTTTTGATATGCCACCTTGACTTGGCTGCCAGCTGGGAGCTGCTCAAGACACTTTCTGCATTGACTTTCCATTGGAAGAAACTGCTGCCCAATAATTATAAGTACTCCCAGTGCAAGGTCAATTATGATAGACCATGCATACGTGTAATGAGCGTAAGACCCACTCTTTCAATATTTTTTAGAAGAAAGAGAGAATATAAAGGAACTTCAACGAATCCACTGTCGGACTTCGCCCAACATTTGAAAACGTATAAAGAAATGAGGACTTAGATCTACCAAAAAAATAAATGACGAATCTAAATTTTATTGCGACTATTGTTCATTGGAAGGCACAATGGTAGTGTATATATGCTAATTCGTGATCATTCGAGCATCATGCATAAATTATTAAATTATGGAGTAAACATTCTACGTGTGGGCCGTAGGGGTGGGGGAGAGGGTGTCTAGACAAATTAAGCCTGCCCTGCCGTTTAGCCAAAAATGTATGTGTGAATACTTCTAATCATCATCAACTATTTGTTTCTCACAATATTTCTACATTTTGTGGCTGTGTATCCTTGAATTTATCTCCTCTTTTCTCGTGTTTGCAAGCTCTTGAGTCTTGTCTGCAAAGTCAATGGCGTGGAACGATGTCTCCGCCACTGCCAAAAATGAACGGTGTAATGATAAGTGATTAACGTCTTGATTAGAGACTGGGTCTTTGTCTGAGTGTCTTGAAGTAACTATGTTCGTGATCGAAGCTCCCTAATTAAACAGATATAATTATCATATAACCGCTTCAGCTTAACCTGTCATTTGTAATAAGAGTACTACCATAACATTCCAGAACCATATAATATGGGTCAAAAGTGGGATTCGAACCCATGCCTGAAGGAGATTTTTGCGAGACATGGTACTGCTTGTGAATTAGTCACAGAGCAATGGTCCACAATATGCGAGTTCAGATTCAAACACTTCGCAAGAGACTGGACTTTGTTCACACAACTACGAGTCCGTATTATCCTCAGTCTAATGGCCGTGCCGAGAGAGCATTAAGATTGCTAGAATCTACTGAGAAAGTGCCAGCATAGTAACCAGGACATCTACCGAGCTCTTCAGATCTACCGAAGCTCACCGCTGGACTGTGGTAAATCCCCTGCTGAACACCTGTACCATCCGCTGTTTGAGATCTAACCTGCCCATGATGGACAACCTCCTTGATCCACAGAACATTGATTCTCGTCAATTGAGGAAAGGAAGAAAGCAGAAGTAGAAGCAGAAACAACGCTATGTCAACATGCTCGTGATCTACCAGAACTTAGCATAGGTCAGCATGTCAGACTTCTTGACATGAACACTCACAAATGGTCAGAGCAAGGTGTTGTTAAGACCAGCTAGAAAACAGGTCTTATCTGGTACAAACTGAACACGTGTAATTCGCAGACGAAACCGTCGTCACATCAGACCAACTCGTCGTAAGAACCAGATATCGCACACAATGTCGACTACGATGACGATCAGCCAGAGAACGTCGAAGATGACTACGATTGCTAATCCACCAGCAGATGACGCACCGACGACATCGACGCAACGCTTACAACTAGAAGCGGACGCACTGTGAACCGCCAGATCGCTAATTGAACATTAATTAAATCTACAGGAACTGCATGAAGAAACTTATCAAAAACAAAATGATAGTTAAACTGGATAATAATTATAACAGAAACTCACAGGAAAGAACTTGGAACCACAAACAGAACACTCAACGCAAGCAGTGTATCTTTGAAAGAACTTAATCATTGGACTCTTAACAAAAGGAACTCAGTTGAAAATTATACATCACCAAATGAAAAGTTGTATATACAGTATGTTTGTGTTATTGGAGGCTGTTTTACAGAAATAAGGTTAAACAGGCTTCAAAAATGATATTATGTTTTATAAGTTTGTAAAGGCACCTCAGATTAAAAATAGTCTAAAATCGAGACAAGCTCTTTTAAAGAAAGGAAGGTGTAATGATAAGTGATTAACGTCTCGATTAGAGACTAGGTCTTGTCATCTGAGTGTCTCAAAGATACGATGTTTCGTGATCAAAGCTCCTAATTAAACTGATATAATTATCATATAAACCGCTCAGCTTAAATGTCATTTGTATTAAATAAGAGTACTACCATAACATTCCAGAACCATAATAAACGAGAGTGAATGGACTGGGGCTAGACTTCTTTTGTGCTGAAATACTGCAAAGACATTGCTTGTAAACCCTTTCATTTTTCACATGGCTAGATTGAAGACTGATTGAAATTGAGTGTCTGGACACCCAACCCATCCGGTTGGTGTATTGAGAAGACCCCCTTGAGTAAACAAGGGTCTCAGTCTGCGACCAGTTCATGATACCCTATAGAACTCTAGTCCGTCTTTCACCTCCTGTGCCTATCATCATCGTCCACAGATCCTACCTTGTTTTATTTTTGTTGGTGCTCAATTTAATTGAGTTTTGTATCCCACTCCACATGAAACGGCGCAAATGCTAAACACCCGTACACACCACCCTACCATACCCTACGTTACCTTGTTCACGGGGTCGTCATCACCCTATCCCTTCACGTTGCCATGTGGGATTCCGATATGAAACGCTATTTGCACCACAAAACTAGTCAAAGGGAAGTAATACTCATCGACGTAAAGGGATAAGCCAGGTTTATGGCAACCTCTGCGGACTAGGGTAAGGTTGTGTGTGTGGGGGTACGTAATTCACTTAGGTCTGGCACCTATTTATTTTTGTAGCTCAAACTGAGTCACCACTAGGAGCAAAACCATGTTAAAACGTAAGCATTCAATGAGATAGAGAGTTGAAGCCCCCATGCCTAATTGCAGCTGATAGGTCGAGACTCTAGATCTACATCTAGATTATTCAATATTGTATCTTTTTTTCCCAATGTGTGTCTGTTTTTATTATTATCCATTGTTTTGTTTTTGGTTTTTTATTTGTACTACAGGTTTTCTACTGCCAAATCCTGTACAGAGACTTGTCGATTGGTTAAGTTATACCTGTATCCAAGTGTTATTATGGCTGACAAGGATTCTTCAGGTGAGTTCCAGTCACTTAAAGACTCCTTATTATCTACCTGGAAAGACTTAAAAAAAATAGCTGTATAAATTCAGAAATTTGTTTCAAAAGTAAACGACAACTACATTTACACATTTGAACTGGATATGAACTGGAGCATATATGTTTATGTGTTTAGATGAACAAGATTCATTGTGTATACACCTTGAATCAGGGGCACGTTTCTCGAAACCTCATAATAAGTCTTAAGTTCTTGGATAACCCATTATAGAGACATGTGTTGTAGCATTAACACACGTTTCAATGGGATGTCCACGAACTTAGACTTATGACTGTTTCGAGAAACAGGCCCCAGGACTACAGTGACATGCCTCTTCTGGAGGGCGTCATGCTTCCTTACATATTAATACTAGGATAGGAGAAGAAGGGAGGAGCCTTGGGAGGTCCCAAAGAAATCAAACTTTTGTTGACCAAGAGAAAAGAATTATAGTCACTATACGGTATAATAATACATCAGAAATATAATGTAATTCAAAATGAGAGTTAACTGCGTTCTTATGAAATTAATATAATCTTCTTTAATTATCAGAAAGAAATGAGATTCAAACTTGATAGCACTCATTCATCCATCATATTTATCATGGAGGACAAAATTAAGATCACATAAGTATATATATTTTTAATACAAGACTTTCATATCTGGGTATTCTTTTCTGAGATTAACTGTACTAACTTATACATTCTGTTTATTTCTCTGCACCAAACAGACGAGGAGGACGTGTTCGAGTGTGGAAGGTGCAAGGAGAAGTTCACCGATATGACCATCTTCATGCAGCATAAGAGAGAGAAAAGCTGCCACAAGGCCAAGAAGCAGAAAGAAATCACAAAGGATACAGCCCAAGAACTAGGTGAGAAACTTGTGTAATATTTACACAGTGTTGTTTCTGACATGAGATTAAATTAATTGAATCAATCAATGCAGTAACAATTTGAATTCAATTCAATTCAGTACATGATGTCATTATTTTGAAAGTATCAATGAAATTCACCATCTCCCTACCCTAAAGACATAAGATATATTGTAATGAATAATATCTTTGATGTCATTTGTTCATTGGGCACACATGTTACATTTTGTCCAATGATTAAAAAAAAAATGTGTAAATTTACCTAGACTTATTTGGAGCTGTTTCTCTTTTTGGGTTTATGTCTATTTACTAACCACTGTCTTGCTAATCTCTGTTTTTATGTAAAACTACTTTTTAGGTGATGTTCTAAACAGAATCCTAAACAGCAATCCAGACGGTCATGAGGTATCACCCATAAGGGACCAGGGGGAGGTCAGCACAACCACTACCGGGGTCAACATCTCACCAACCATCAGTGAATTATTCACATCAAAGGCAGGCGACAAAGACATCGATCCAGAGCACATCAGCTTGGACATCTTGAGATCCCTGGCACATACTTCCAGGCAGGAGCATTCATCCACTAGCACTGATTCTGTGACTTGTCAACAGTGGTTCCCTGAGACTCAGATCCTAGAGAACCAGCTGCAGGAGAAGCCTCACATTGATGCTAGTCATGAGGAGCAAGCTGAGCTTCAAGAAAAACCAAAACCAACAATCGAGGCTGATAATGAGCCTCACCAGACCACCTCAGATGCATCCTCCGACTTGCCAGTGGAGAAGTCCTCAAGAAGGACACGTCCACAATATTCCTGCAGTGTCTGTAACCTCAAGTTCCTCAGCAATTTTAAGCTTGAGCAACACAACGCCAGCAGAAAGCATCGGAATAATGTCAAGAAACAGAATACTGATAATACACAGACCAGTGTACCAAAGCGTCGTCCAGGTCGACCTTCTAAGAAAGGATCATGTACTCTGTGTTCGGTTTCCACCGATTCTCTTAAGGATCTGAAAAGGCATTTAAAAGAGAAGCACAAAGGTGCCTTTGGCAAGGAAAATTCTGGGAATGGGGTTAAAAGGGCTATACCTGATCAAGCAAAAAATCTGTGTGGGGAATGTGGGTCTTTCGTAGCAACAGGATCCCTCAAGAGGCATGAGAGACGATGTGCCAATAAGAAACGATATGAATGTCCTTTATGCAGACACAAGTCTAGGGAGAAGACTGATTTCAATGGTCATATTGAAAACCATAAAGTATGGATTGAAGTTGATAAAGCTGTAGTTCCATGGGATGGAACTGCTCCTAGTGCCATTACCAGAAACGAAGATCAACAAATTTTAAACTCTGAAAAGGAGAAGATTGCTGAAGTAAGTGATGATGCTGATAAAGACGAAGGCATCACTTTGTCCGCATCTGATTTAGCTGTCTTGGGTCTCATGCCAAAACCCAAGTTTTCAACTGTGGAGGAATGTCTGAATGCAATCGCTTCAGGTTTAAAAGGAACTTATGATGAACAAATTCGTAAAGAAATGCAGAATGAGAATATGGTAGTCTCTGAAAATCCAGACAGTGCTGAATCAAGCTCAGTGAAGTTGAACTCTAAGCAGCTGAAATGTAAAGAATGCAAGAAGTGGTTCTCTCGCAGGAACCTTTCCAAGCATATGTACGATGTACACAGTATGACGAAGCAATTTCAATGTCGTGATGTAGATTGCCTCCAAGTCTTTACAGATATGGACATGTTTACATCACATGTCACATCCCACTCAAACAAACTGATGTTTCAGTGCGGGTGTCGGCAGTGCCTTCCAAACAAGTCCGCAGTAGAAGAGGAGTATGCAGAGGAGATGAGAAAGTGGAAAATGAGGAAGTATTACGCCCAGTTGTCTTTCAAGTGCAAGCTCTGTTGGATGAAGTTTCCAACAGAGAGTAAATTGAGGAAGCATCAGCAGTCGAATTCCCACAATCATCAGTGTGACGAGTGTGGTAAGGTGATGGTCAGTAAGCGCCAGCTGAGATTGCACAAGGAGAGCCATCAAGACCAGCGGGGGTATCTCTGTGACATGTGCGGTAGTGGCTTCAAGACGGATAGAGATCTCAAGAGACACATAGCTTCACATGGCTCTGAGAAATGATTGCGGGAAGGCATTCCTCTTCAAGAACAACTAACAAGACACGTCAACACTGTTCACCCACTCATAAACCTTACGCTTGTGAGTTATGAGGGCTGCAGGAAGTCATTTGCTAGGAGGACAAATTGATTGATCACCAGAACACACACAAATCCCCCCTTCACAACTGTAAATTCTGCTCAAAGACCTTTTATCGCAAGGATGTAATGAAAGACACCAAACCAAGCCCATACCAAGGAGTTTCTTATTTCTGCAAAATGTGGCGAAAAGGGTTTCCTAAGACCCAAGACTCTAATGAATCATCAAGCCACAACGAACATAACACATCTGTCGCCCAACAACGTTAGACAAGTTGCTGAAGGCTGCGGCTTCCGTCCAACACAGTGCTCGGAACACACCCATATCAGCTGCAGCTTCCTCTTGCAGGATACGTCATTACGAGCATAGAACATAGCATCCGTCTTGCAGGGGGCTTCTGATAACGATTCTCGTCGCTGCAACTGCAATCTATGGCCCTGGCATCATCAGCCACTTCTGAAGCGCCCTCTAGTGGTAACCTTTTCTTACCAAATGACGGATATTACCGGTGCAGGAGGGAGTAATCTAGGATATCGGTATCAGGAGGCAGTCTACCTGACGAGACCAATGCCGCTACAAGTCTCTCTCTGTCTGAGGCATTGTCTGAGGAGGGTGTGTTAGTTATAGCTTAACTTTTAAGGGAGATGTGATGCCTATTGCAATCATGTAATACAGTGAGGGGGAAAAAAAGTAATTTTTTAGAGGAAATTGAATGTAATAATGCTGACATCCTTACTGAACATATTAGTGGAGATTTTTGCAAATAGGACAGTGAATATGACATTAAGCATCATAGATGGATTCCCTATGCAAGGATTCCATATCGTTAATGATGTCAACAATACACAGCATCCTTTGTAAGCGAGGCTCTTGTGAATATGTACAATTTATCAATATTTTTAAAACAAATTTCATTATACAAAACACAAAGGTACATAGACATGCGTAGAAATGCATATGTTTGAAAGTATTAAGGGAAATTGCCTCGTAACCGAATCTATATAAGAATACTCAAAGCTTGGCGGGGGTCGTCCATAGACTTTGCACGGGAAGGGCCAACTTAGTTGCATCTCCTCTTGGATTCGCCTCGCCGAGGCCCCGCTTTAACCGCAGGTCGGGTCGGCGCCCATCACCGTGTCGCTCGCATTCTCAGCCACCACGACGTCGGAGTGCAGGTGATCCTCGATTTCCTCGACGAAAAATCCCCGTTGACTTGCGTGTTGAAGTCGCGACGTCGAACGAACAGCGACAATTTAGCGTGACGTCATCTCGAACCGAACTGCGGTCTACGGTCCAACCAACCATCACTCTCATGACTCTTGCCCACACAACATCGCCTGCATGTAAGCATCATGTCCTACTGACATCATCGGTGTATTTTCTGTTGACCCGGCAGCGCGAACGTACGATGCCGATTATTTTAGTCGATTTTGAACTGAGTGAGGATTGAGACGATTTGTTTTCTCGGAGTCGATTTTGTCATGTAACGTTGTAAAAAATGCATTAAAAGTGGATTAGAGCAAAATAAACATCGTAATAAACATCGTAAAGTCATGTCCTCTACTATCTTTGCAACCGTCATCAGGTTCAATGTTCATGTTTATAATGAAGAAGATAAATGTAGGGTTTACGTAAATTCGGCGATCCTATAATACAAATGCATTCACAGTGAATGACTGTATTTGAGTGGAGTGACTTGGCTGAGCTGGGTTCCAGCGCCGAGACACAAGAGGCAACGCGATATATCGAGTCAGTTTTCCTTTACCTTTGGCTTTTTGTTAATTGATTTCTTTCTTCTGAATGATTTATCGTGTTTTTACTATGAGTAATACCTTACAGGAAATAGGTTTTGATAAATTTAGACTCATAACCATCAAAAAACTAAAAAGAGATATAATTTCTTCTTTTCACGATGAATGGAATTTAACTTGCAAACCAAGTCTTGAGATTTATGTTTATTTATAGTTTGATTTTATCAGTTGAAATTTTTCTTCATACAGAATAGTAAAGCAAAAGAAAGGTAATATTATGCAATTGTAGGGAGAAGGCGGTTTACGCCAAGGGTACGCAAAAAAAAATATGGGGGCACCCTCTGAGTTACGCCAGGTACGCGAAAAATTTACGTACACTTTTGCTCCACCCCCCCGGGAAAGCTTTTAGGTTACGCCAAGGGTATGCGTAAAATTATGTACACTCTTGCTCCCCCCCCCGGGAAAACTTTAGGTTCGCAAGGTACGCGAAAAAAATTTACGTAGACTTTTGCTCCACACCTCCCTGAATACTTTCAGGTTACGCCAAGGGTACGCAGAAAAAAATTACGTAAACTTTTGCCCAGCGTCCCCTCCCCAGGGGCAAACTTCTAGGTTACGCAAACAGTTACGCTCCACCCCCCCCCCCCCGGGAAACTTTAGGGTTACGCCAGTATGCGAAAAAATTTATGTAGACTTTCGCTCCCCCCTCCCCCTCCCCCCCCCCCACACATACTTTTTGGGTTACGCCAAGGGTACGGCGGAAAAAATTACGTACCCTTTTGCCATCATCCCTCCCCAGAGGCAAACCTCTAGGTTACGCCAGGGTACGCAACAAAAATTATTACATACACGTAATGGTAGGCCTATAACCTTCAGCACCCCCCCACCCAAAAAAAAAATAATAATAATAAGAATAATAAATAATAATAAAAATAAAAATTAAATAAATAATATAATTTAAAAAAATAATAAAACATAAAAAAATAATAATATAAATAAATATATAACATAATAATAATAATAATTTAATTAAAAAAATAAGATTAACAATAAAAAATGAATAAATAATAAATAAATTTTAAAAATGTAAAGAAAGAAAGAAGAACTAATAAGAAGCAGAAGAAACTTTATCAGGCCATATGGGGGCGGAGAGGTTTTTATATTTTTTTGCAGGAGGCCGATTGTCGCCGAAGCATTTATGCAATTCGCGGAAATGCTGTAATCGAAAGGCGCTAAAAAGAAGGGTCGTGGGAATGAAAGAAACACTTTTTCAAACTGTAGGGGATGGACCTGCTAGCTGCCCCGGCGCGTAGAGCCGGGTGCAGCTAGTCTATATAATAATAGCGTTAAACGTCGTGAGGGGTCTTCCATAGACTTTGCACACGAGGGCCAACTTATGTGCATCTCCTCCTGGGATTCCCCTTGCCGAGGCCCCCGCTTTGGCCCACGGGTCGGGTCGGTCGCCCGTCTCCGTGTCGTTGCATTTTCAGCCCACCACGACGTCGGACGTGCAGGTGATCCTCTATTTCCTCGACGAAAAATCGCCGTTGACTTGCGTGTTGAAGTCCGACGTCGAACGAAACAGACGACAAGAGCGTGACGTCATCTCGAACCGAACTGGCGTGTACGCGGTACCCAACCATCACCTCCTCATTACTCTTGCCCCAAACAACATCGCCCTGCATGTAAGCATCATGTCATACTGACATTCATCGGTGTATTTTCTGTTGACACGGCAGCGCCGAGTTAACATATATACGATGCCGAGTTATTTTAGGTCGATTGTGAAACTGAGGAGGATCGAGACGATTTGTTTCTCGAATCGATTTCTGTCATGCACTTAAAAACTGGATTAGACGCAAAATAAACATCGTAAAGTCATGTCCATCTACTATCTTTGCAAAAACAGTCATCAGGTATCAAACTTTATGTTTGATATTAAAAAACATGAATTCGGCGATCCTCCATACATAGTCGTATTGGATTGAACGTGACTGAATGAGCTGAGTGAGCTGAGCATAAGCTGAGCTGGATGGTGTTGCGTGACAGCACGGGGTATATCAATTCAGCATTCCGTTACCTTTAGCTTATTTGTGTTAAATTTATTTCTTTCTTCTGGAAATGATTTGTCGTATATATCTATAGAGTAATACCTCACAGGAAATAGGTTTTGAATAAATTTAGAATCACTACCATCAGAAAAACTAAAATAAAAATATAATTTCTTCCCTTTTCCACGATCGAGGATCCCATCAAATTTTGACTTGCAAATCAAGTCTTGAGATTTTTGTTTATTATGGTTTGATTTTCATTCAGTTGAAATTTTTTTCTTCATACAAATAGTAAAAGCAAAATAGTGGTGATATTATACAATTGTATGGGGAAGGGGCAGATCGACCGTTACGCCAAGGGTACGCAAAAAAAAATTATGTCCCATCCTTTTGCCCCCAAAGTTTCTTTTGTTTGTGTTGCATGACGTTGGGTGAACTGCTTGATTAGTTTGATTTTCATTCAGTTGAATTGATTTCTTTCTTCATTCATGTGGTAGCTATAGGCTAAAAATAGCTCGGGCAGCAGAAGAGTGATCAAAACTTAATGCCTGCCCCAGTGGCAAACCTGTAGGTTATGCCAAGTGCACGCAGAAAAAAAATTATGTACACTTTTGCCCATCGTACGTCCCCCTCCCAAGGGGCAAACCTCTAGGTTACGCTAAGGGTACGCGAAAAAAAAACAACCGTTATTAAACATAAACATAGATACCTGATGACTTTTTTTGCCAAATAAGTAGATGGACTGACTTTTACGATTGTTATTTTGCGTCTAATCCAGTTTTTAAGTGCATTTTTTTACACACGCGTACATGACAGAAATCGATTCGAAGAACAAATCGTCTCGATCCTCCTCAAGTTTCACAATCCGACCTAAAATAACTCGGCATCGTATGTTAACTCGGCGCTTTTGTGTCAACAGAAAATACACTGATGATGTCAGTAGGACATGATGCTTACATGCAGGGCGATGTTGTTTGGGCAAGAGTAATGAGGAGGTGATGGTTGGGTACCGTACACAGCCAGTTCGGTTCGAGATGACGTCACGCTCTGTCGTCTGTTTCGTTCAACGTCGGACTTCAAACACGCAAGTCAACAGGGATTTTTCGTCGAGGAAATCGAGGATCACCTGCACGTCGACATCGTGGTGGGCTGAAAATGCGGATGACACGGTGATTGGCGACCGACCCGACCGTGGGCCAAAGCGGGGGCCTAGGCAAGGGGAATCCCAGGAGCAGACCCACATAAGTTGGCCCTCCTGTGCAAAGTCTATGGAAGACCCCCTGCAAAGATTAACAGTATATTATATAGACTAGCTGCACCCGGCGCTACGCCGCCGGGACAGCTAGCAGGTCCACCCCCTACACTTGAAAAAAGGTGTTTCTTTCATTCCTCAACCCTTCTTTTTAAAGCATTTCGCGAATTGATAAATGCTTCGGCGACAATCGGCTCCTTAGTGCAAAAAATATAAAATCTTGGCTCCGCCCGCCATTGGGCCTGATGAAGTTTCTTCTGCTTCTTATTAGTTCTTTCTTTCTTTCTTTACATTTTTAAAATTTATTTATTTATTTATTCATTTTTTTTATTGTTATTTTTTACTTTTTATTTATTATTATTATTATATTATATTATTATTATTTATTTATTATTATTTATTTTTTATTTTTTTATTTTTTTTATTTTATTATTTTATTTATTTATTTATTTATTTATTTTTTTTTTTTTTTGGGGGGGGGGGTGCTGAGGGTTGTAGGCCTACCCATTACCCCCCCCCCTCACCTCCCTCGCATAGAACTGCTCCTGATTTTATTTGGCTATTGTGGGAGTTTTATTCATTTATTCTTGGGGAAGGTGATCATTTTCATCGATCTCGTCATTTTTTAATTTTTTTTATAAAATGCACTGAAAAGGGGACCTCTTTAAAAAAACTTTTATCTAAAAATGAAAATGGGGCTAACTATTATTATCATTATTATTTTTATTTTTTAACTTCCTTAATTTGTTTAGGGGCTTTTTCTGGGGGGACGGAGGAGGAGGCGCGAAATTCGCAAAGGCTTGTTCGTTTTACAGCCTACCGAAATCTAAAAAATTCCTTGCAGCCACTCGGGAGGGGGTCCCCCTGATAAAGAAAGGTGTACCCTTTCTTCTTGGGTGGGGGGGCTACTTTTCAATACTTTGAGAATTGTAAGGAAAAAAAAAGAACAATGCATGGGCTAATGATTTATTTTTTTGTAAATTTATTTATTATATTATCATTATTTTTTGGGGACGGGGGTGGCATGGGCAAATGTGTACGTAGGCCTAAAGTTGTTTTATTTTTCCCGCGTACCCTTGAGTAAACCTAAAGGTTGCACCCGGGGAGGGGGGGGTGGTGGGGCAGAAGTGTATGTAAGATTTTGCCGCGTACCCTTGGATGTAACCTAAAAGTTTTTCCCGGGGGGGGGGGGGGGGGGTGGAGAGCAATAAAGTACATAAAATTTTTTTTTCCGCGTACCCTTGGCGTAACCTTTAAAGTTTTCCCCGGGGGGGGGGGGTGGAGCGTAACCGTTGGCGTAACCTACAAGTTTGCCCTGCGGAGGGGGGACGCTGGGCAAAAGTGTCCATAATTTTTTTCTGCGTACCCTTGGCGTAACCTTAAAGTTTTCCCGGGTGGGGGGGGGGGGGGTTGAGCAATAGTTACATACATTTTTAGCGCATACCCTTAGCGTAAACCTAAAAAGCTTTCCGGGGGGGGGGGGAAGGGCAATAGTGCAAGTTAATTTTCTTAAGCGTAACCTAGAGGTTGCCCCTGGGGAGGGGGACGATGGGCAAAAGTGTACATAATTTTTTTTTCGCGTAGGCCTACCCTTGGCGTAACTGAGAGGTTTTGCGCCCTTGGGGAGGGAACGATGGGCAAATGTGTACGTAATTTTTTTTCTCGCCGTAGGCCTACCCTTGGCGTAATTGAGAGGATTGCCCCTGGGGAGGAGGGACGATGGGCAAAAAGTGTAGCCTACGTAATATTTTTTCCGCGTACCCTTGGCGTAACCTAGAACTTTTCCGGGGGGGGGGGGTGGAGCATAAGTGATTGTTTTTTTTCGCGTACCCTTAGCGTAACCTAGAGGTTGCCCCTTGGGGGGGGACGTACGATGGGCAAAAGTGTACATAATTTTTTTTCTGCGTGCACTTGGCATAACCTACAGGTTGCCACGGGCAGGCATTAAGTTTTGATCAACTTCTGCTGCCCGAGCTATTTTAGCCCTATCAGCTAACCACATAATGACAGAGAGAAATCAATTCAATCTGAAATGAAAATCAACTAATCAGCAAGTTCAACCCACGGTCATGACAACACAAACAAAAAACTTTGGGGGCAAAAAGGAATGGGAACAATAATTTTTTCTTTTGCGTACGCCTTGGCGTAACGGTCGATCATGCCCTTCCCCATACAATTGTATAATACACCACTATTATTGCTTTACCTATTGTATGAGAAAAAAATTTCAACTGAATGAAAATCCAACCGATAATATAACAAAAATTCTCAGACTTGATTTGCAAGTCAAAATTTTCGATGGGATCCTCGATCGCTGGAAAAGGAAGAATTATATTCTTTATTTTAGTTATTTCTGCATTGGTAGTGATTCCTAAATTTATTCAAAACCCTATTTCCTGTGAGGTAATTACTTAAGATATATAACGACAAATCATTTCCAGAGAAAGAAATAATTCAACTGAATGAAAATCAAACTAATCAAGCAGTTCACCCAACGTCATGCAACACAAACAAAAGAAACTTTGGGGCAAAAGGATGGGACAATAATTTTTTTTGCGTACCCTTGGCGTAACGTATCTGCCCCCTTCCCCTACAATTGTAATATATCACCACTATTTGCTTTTACTATTTGTATGAAGAAAAAATTTCAACTGAATGAAAATCAAAACCATAATAACAAAAATCTCAAGACTTGGATTTGCAAGTCAAAATTTGATGGGATCCTCGATCGTGGAAAGGGAAGAAATTAATATTTTATTTTAGTTTTTTGATGGTAGTGATTCTAAATTTATTCAATAACCTATTTCCTGTGAGGTATTACTCATATAGAAATATACGACATCATTTCAGAGAAAGAAATAAATTTAACACAAATAAGCAAAGGTAAGGAATGCTCGAATTTGAATATACCCTCGTGCTGTCACGCTAACACCATCACCAGCTAGCTTAATGTCGTCACTCACTCCAATCAGTCCACGTAATGCCATTACGATATGGTATAGGATCGCCGAATTCGTATACTCATTTTTATTTCATTATCGAAACATAACATTGATAACCTGATGACGTTTGCAAAGATAGTTAGATGACATGACTTTAAAGTTTACGATGTTTATTTTGCGTCTAATCCACTTTTAGTCATTTTTTAACGTAGCATGACAGAAATCGACTCCTGGAAAACAAATCGTCTCAATCCTCCTCAGTTCAAAATCGACCTAAAATAATCGGCATCGTACATGTTACGGCGCTGCCGGGTCAACAGAAAATACACCGATGGATGTCAGTATGACATGATGCTTACATGCAGGGCGATGTTGTGTGGGCAAGAGTCATGAGGAGTAAATGTAATGCGGTTGGTTGGGTACCGGTACACGCGCAGTTCGGTTCGAGATGACGTCACGTCTACTTGGTCGTCTGTTTCGTTCGACGTCGGACTTCAACACGCAAGTCAACGGGATTTTTCGTCGAGGAAATCAGAGGAATCACCTGCACGTCCGACGTCGTGGTGGGCTGAGAAATGCGAACGACAACGGTAGGGCGGACCGACCGACCCGTGCGGTCAAAGCGGGGGCCTCGGCAAGGGAATCCCAGGAGGAGATGCAACATAAGTTGGCCCTTCCGTGGCAAAGTCTATGGAAGACCCCTCCACGACGTTTAAGCTATTAATTATATGCTA
>CALNVZ010003435.1:6978519-6988795 GCA_940671915.1 Paracentrotus lividus | reverse complement strand
GCAATCATCATCATCACCATTCAATAACCACCACCCAATCATCATCACCACCACTGCAATATCATTATCACCATCATAACACCACTGCATCATCATCATCACCACATAACCACCACCGCAATCATCCATCTACACCATCATAACCCCACTGCAATCATCACAATCACCATCTAAACCCCCACTGCAATTCAAATCATCATCACCATCATAACCACCAACTGCATCATCATCACCATCATCATAACCACCACTGCAATCATTCATCACCATCATAACCACCACTGCAATCATTCATCACCATCATAACCACCACTGCAATCATCATCATCACCATTCACCCCCCCCCCCCCCCCCCCCCCCCCCCCCCCTTAACCACCACTGCATCATCATATCACCACCACTGCAATCATCATCATCACCACCACTGCAATCATCATCATCACCATCATAACCACCACTGCAATTCATCATCACCATCATAACCAACCACTGCAATCATCATATCATCACCATCATAACCACCACTCAGGTACGTGTACTTATCAATAACAAACTAAATGTTTTTCCTCACTCAATTTATCATGCAAGCAACCATGACCAACTACCAATGCAATCACCATGACTATATATCAAACATCATCCCTTGCAAACACCATCATAACCACCATGCAATCATCACCATCATAACCACCACTGCAAATCATCATCACCCACCATCATAACCACCACTGCAATATCCATCAACCTTCATAACCGGGTAAGCGTCCAGAGTTGTCCTTCTGGGGAGCAGTCTTCTAGGGACAGAACTTGTCAGGTGGGAGTTGTCCCGGGGGTTGACCTCCAGGGGAGCTGTCATACAGGACTATCAACACTACCACTGCCAATTCATCATCACAATTACCATTACTACCAATGCAATCATCATGACCACAATTGCCGTAACTACCAATATCAACATAAACCTTCAAACCACCATTGTCAAAACATCATAACGACCACATTCAATCAATGAACATCAGTAACCACCATGGCAAATTACCATCAACACACATCATATTTTTTTTAAAAAAAATACAGATGAAAACTCTTTATGGGATCCTGAGGCCACCTGAAAATTTCACTTTCAAAACAAAACAAATCAAACAAAACAAATTGATTAAAGTTTACTGTAGCAAATAGGCTTGTTGCATCTAATATTTCGCCACATCAGCCTCCATATAAAGTTTCAACTGTATTATATTTTCAGAGTACATGATACGAAGTTAAGTTGGTTTACACTCTAATAACAACCCAATCCATCGAAATCATGGAAATATTATTTAATATGCCATCAGTTCAATATAAATTTTAGCATGCTATGCAGGTTTGCCTCACAAACAAAATGAAAATAATTACCAAGAAATAAAAAACAACTTCTCCATCCCACCTGACTGAATGAGCACTTACATCCTCAAATTCCAATAAATTTATGAAGTAAAATCCATGCCTACACAAATATTACTATGAAACTCAGAGATCTTTCAAGTCATCTTTCTCTTTATATTCTATTGTTTTTTCATGATTTGAAGCTATTCAGCAATCCAACAGTTTCACTAGTAAGCGTTGGAATGTATTGTTATTACTCTTAACATTCATAACATTCACAAAATCTACATCTAAAGTAATAATGCTCATGCAAGTTATGTAACCAGTAACCATTTGAAGACTTCACTGGAAAAAAAAATTAAGTTTTTTTTTTTTTTTTTTTTTTTTTTCATTTTCTCAATCCCCGACTCTCCAACCCTAACCACTTTCAATTTGGATAACTTCTAGAGCTAAGAATAGATTGATCAAAGATCTCATTTCGAGAAAAAGGAATGGACTTGGAGTACTTCTTTCCACTTTTGTTTTAAATTCCACCCATATTGGATACGCCACTGCATGTCCTCATATCTTGCCTTATTTATATATTTTTTTTTTTTTTTTTTTTTAACTTTGCTGTTAAATATTATAAAGTTTACAGCTCGACATATTTAAATTTAATAGAAAATATGTAAATGTAATGGCAAAAAAATATCCTGTCCACAACTCAGCAGTTATCACTACCAACAGGGATTAATTGCACATGTCCAGCTTCAGATAAATATCACACATAATAATATCATTTAATGGTCTATTCAGTTTAGCAGTTCCTACATTGAAAAAAAAGAAAATTCAAGACATACATTTATCAAAGCTTCATGCTCACAGACGATAATGCTAGTTTTAGAAACAAATAAGGATTGTACATTCACTCTAATATTTGATATAAAGACATCAACGTTACACAAAAGATAAAAAATATAATCAAAATTAGTAAAGAAAATCACCATTTGTAATAGCAACCATAATTCCAGACATTTTTCTGGCTTAATTTTTCGCAAAATTCAAAGGAGTTGTAATTTTATCGTAACCAAACCAAAATTCCTGGTTTAAAATCGATCTAGCGCTAAGTGTTGAAGCTGCAGTAATTTAAGGAATTCATATCTATGAAAAAGTTGGATTGTACTGGTATGAATGGCAAAAAAGGTACCCCTGAAAAAAAAAAAAACCAAACAAATCAACTACCAAAACAATACATATTTAGTAAAGTTCAGCCAAGAATTGATATATGAGAAAAGTTAAACTCCCATATATTTATCATAAATCTATACAAGACTAGCTGCACCCGGCGCTATGCGCCGGGCAGCTAGCAGGTCCACCCCCCTACACTTGAAAAAGGTGTTTCTTTCATTCCTCAACCCTTCTTATAAGCATTTCGCGAAATTGATAAATGCTTCGGCGACAATCGGCTCCAGTGCCAAAAATATAAAATCTGCTCCGCCCCCATATGGGCCTGATAAAGTTTCTCTGCTTCTTATTAGTTCTTTCTTTCTCTTCTTTTACATTTTTAAAATTTATTTATTTATTCATTTTTTTATTGTTATTTTATTTTTTATTAATATTATTATTATTATTATGTTATATTATATTTATTTATTTTATTTATTTTTTATTTTTATTTATTTTTTTTAATTTTATTATTTATTTATTTATTTATTTTTATTTATTTATTATTTTTTTTTTTGGGGGGGGGTGCTGAGGGATGATAGGGACCCCTTACCCAACGTGTACGAAAAGCATTTTTGTTGCGCTACCCTTGGCGATAACCTAAAAGTTTTCCACCGGGGGGGGGGGGGGGGGTGGAGCGGAGCAATAAAGTATAAAATTTTTTTTTACCATTGGCGTCACAGCCTTGCCCTTGAGGGGGACCTATTAAATGACGATTTTTTTCCGACGGGGGTGGAGCGTAACCTGGCGTAACCTAGAGGTTTGCCCTGGGAGGGGGTGATGCGGCAAGGTGTACCATAATTTTTTTTCCTGCGTACCCTTGGCGTAACGCATAAAGTTTTCGGGGGGGGGGGGGGGGGTGCGAGCGAATAGCTTACATAAATCTTTTCGCGCATACCCTTGAGCGTAAACCTAAAAGCTTTCCGGGGGGCGGGGGGGAAGGGAATGTAGCAAGTAAGTTGTCTAAGCGTAACCTAGAAGGTTGGCCCCTGGGGAGGGGGACGCATGGGCGAAAAGTTGTACATAATTTTTTTTCTAGCCAGGCCTACCTTGGCGTAACACTGAAGTAGTTTGCCTGGGGAGGGGAGGCAAAAAGTCGTACGTAAATTTTTTTATCAGCGTACTACCTTGGGCGTTAACCTTGAAGATTTCCCGGTGGGGAGGGGTGATGGAGCAAAGTAGATGGCTACGTAAATTTTTGACCGCATACCCTTTAGGCTGTAACTAAAGCTTTCCGGGGGGAGGGGGGGAAGGGGGGCGATAGCTGAAAGTGATTTCTTTCGCGTACCCTTAGCGTAACCTAGAGGTTGCCCCTTGGGGGGGGTACGATGGGCAAAAGTGTACGTAATTTTTTCCGCGTAGGCCCTACCCTTGGCGTAACTGCGAGAGGTTGCCCCTGGGAGGGGACGATGGGCAAAAGTGTACGTAATTTTTTTTTCGCCGTAGGCCTCCCTGGCTAACTGAGAGCGTTTGCCCTGGGGAGGGGGAGATCGGCCAAAAGTGTAGGGCCTACGTATATTTTTTCCGCGTTACCTCTGGGCATAACCTAAAAACTATTCCGGCGGGGGGGGAGGAGCATAAGTGGTTTTTTTCTTTTAAAGAACATAAAAATGTAGGGTTTACGTAAATTCGGCGATCCTACATACAAATTGCATTCCAGTGAATGACTGTATTTTGAGTGAGTGACTTGAGCTGAGCTGGGTTCGAGCCGAGCCACAAGAGCAACGCGGTAGTGTCTATATCGAGTCAGTTTTACTTTACCTTTGGCTGTGTGTTAAATTGATTTCTTTCTTCTGAAATGATATATCGTGTATTTCTATGAAGTAATACCTCGCAGGATATAGGTTTTGAATAAATTTAGAATCATAACCTTCAGAAAAACTTAATAAAAATACTAGAATTTTAATTCGTCATGGGGACGAATTAGGTGGTCTGTCTTTCAGTCTGATCAGCACATTAACGATAGGGAATTTGTCAGCTACAACATACTCGAAACTGGGCGAAAACCGATCAGAAATAGGGCTGTTGCAGTATAGCTTCAGTACACGTTGCAGTATAGCTACAATAGGGTTGTATTGATATTGATTGATATTGATTGATATTTATTTACAATTGATAATATGATCATTGATAGAATAATAGAATCAAAGAAATACGTAAAAGATGGTATAGAAAAGATGAAACAAAGAGGAAATGCACTGATGTTATATAATGCGCTCAGTACAAAGCAAGTTATCCTCAATAGGGTTGTGTACATAAACTACTAAAAATTGCATTTTGACTAATATAAAAAGTAAAATTTATTTTTATTACATTATTGGCTATTGTTTGTGTGTTGAAATCGACCGAGGAAGACATTCACATGAAAAAAAAAAAAAAAAAAAAAAAAATTTAATACTGAAATTAAAGAAGAAAGATGGAAGAAAGATGTAAAAAGAAATGCATCAGAGATGGTATAGAAAAGATTAAACAAGGAGGAAATGCACTGACGTGAATTTATGCGATGAGTACAAAGCAATAATAGGTTGTGTACATAAGCCACTTAAAATTACATTTTAATTAATATAAAAAAAAAAATTATTAAATAAATGGCTATTGTTTGTTTTTTAATGATGACCGAGGAAGACATTGACATGGAAAAAAAAATAAATAAATAAAAAAATATGTGGACACACGGGACTCGAACCCACGCGAGCCACGGTCTCTTGATTACGAGTCAGACGCCTTACCGAACTACGAAGAGGCCAAGTACGGCAAGTTTAATAAGTCATGATTCCGAAGTCTGATTTGAAAAAACGTATGATATGTTTCAGAGAATTTTCGTGCCTACAACCTATTAAAATTTCAGAGAAAATGAAGCAGAAATGACGGAGGGAATCGTCATTTGAGGTGGGCTTGCAGTTTTAAGTTTCAACCAAAAGTGCTTCGTAATGGATATTGCACGCAAAATGAGCAAAAATGTAATGCCTTCATATATTGCCATTTTTGACAATGATGCATTAGTCTAAAGGAAAAATAAAGGTCACGTTTCAGAAAGGGTATATCCTCAGCTACAACATATTGAAATTTGGGCGAAAATTGACCAATATTTACAGAGTTGGAATCAAATTTGCATAAATTTTATGACGTCATTTAAAAAAAAAAAAAAAATTTGAGTTTAGGCGCCATTTTTATGACGTCATAATGTTTATAATGGGCAAACAGCCCATGAAATCAAATCTACAACTCATACTGAACATGTTCATTAAAAAAAAATTGGGTGTTCGTGGACTATTTTTCGAGCTATAGCGAATTTTGTAAAGGCATTTTTTTGCCCATATTTGGCCTATGGAGAGGAAATACGCGCACGCGCGCGGAAAAGTTTGACGGGCTGTAGTTACCTTATTATCGGTCGTATCAAGTTGAAAATGGTATCAAAATGTTCAGAATTTAATGCTCTATTAGATGGCATAATGAAAAATGGCGATTGAAGGCTGCGTTATAGTGAAACGCGCAATGACGCGCGCAGATCCATGCGCGCGCGCAAAATTTTGAAATGCTGGAAATTGCCTGAAACGTATGCAAACTTGATACTAGGTGATTTAGGGCATTTTGAAATTTTGACGCGCACGTCATGACCCTTAGGTGACCTTTGGTGGTATGCTAAGGTGAAGGGTCATGTGAAGTTTATGTCATGTAAATATGGGTCATTTTCAGTCATTGGTCACGAAGTTATGATTGTTAATGTAATTTTACAAAATGGCGTCTGGATGACGTCACGTGACCTTGATGACCTTGAAAAGTTTCACTGCACGTTTCCAGAGTGACATCCATAACTGACATGAAATTCATTGAAATTGACTTGGCCGATTTTGAGATATCGTGCGGACAAAATGTTGACTATAAAATAAAGAAATAAAGAAAATTCTGACGAAATTAAAGAGTATCTGATCACGACAGACCACCTAATAATTTCTTCCCTTTTCACGATGATCCCATAGAATTTTGACTTGCAAATCACAGTCGAACGTGAGTTTTTTTTATTTTATGGTTTGATTTTCATCCAGTTGAAAATTTTTTTTATACAAATAGTAAAATCAGGAGAGTGGTAATATTAAAACAATTGTAGGGGAGGGCGGTTACCGCCAAGTGTACGCAAAAAAAACAACTACGTACACTTTACCATCGTACGTCCCCCTCCATGGGCAAACCTCCCGAGTTACGCCAAGGGTACGCGAATAAAATTTACATACAATTTGCTCCACCCCCAGGAATACTTACCTTGGTTACGCCAAGGTACGCAAAAAAATTCCATACACTTTTGCTCCACCCCCCCCAGAAATACTTTTAGGTTACACCAAGGGTACGCAAAAAAAAAATTTACGTCACTTTTCTCCACCCCCCCCCCCCTCCCGGAATACTTTAAGGTTACGCCAGGTGTACGCGGGAAAAAAAATTACGTACACTTTTCCTCCACCCCCCCCAAAATATTTTTTTAGGTTACGCACAAGGTACGCAAAAAAAATAATATGTACACTTGCCCATCGTCCCCCTCCCCAAGGGCAACCTTTTACCCAGGGAGCAAAACCCCATATTTGGAAGAGCTGACCATGTCCGATATATAAAAAAGTGTCCTATCTAGGATAGTTGTATGGACCCTATACCACACATCGCTTAAGGCGGACTACTCTCAGATCACGCTGCAGGAGGTCCCCTACAGGTGGGCGTCAAAATAGCGGCCCTTTTACAAAAACTTTAGCATTCTGAACAAAAAATGTTTGAAGCAGAGCAAATACATTGAAATTCGGTATCAAATTAAAGATAATAAAATTATCCTACGATTTGGTACCATATTTTCAATAAGATCATGTTCATAAAAGATTAAAATTTTAAGCGTTTAAACTTGACTTTTTCTCATTTTTTTCAAAAATTAAAATTTTATCTATCTTGTTGTTTTATCTCGTGTAATAATCTGAAGGCTCCGCGAAAATTTTTAGAAATGTTGCCCCAATGTTATGAAAAGATGTATGTAAAAAAGAAAAAGTATACCCTTCAATAAAAAGATATAACGCTATAAATTACCACTGCAATATACGGGAAAACGACGTTTTTGCCCCATTTATGTGGAAAAGCCCATACATACACGTGATATTACAGTGCGCGCATGTGGTATTGCACGGCGTTATCTAACAATTATTAACAGAATATGCAAGTTTCCATAAAGGTTAATAAGAACCTATGTTAGAATGGATTTCTCGACCAATTGTTGTGAGAGGGGAGGGGGGGGTGGCCGTCATGAACAAGGACCAATTTTGGGGGCGGCAGAAATTATTAATTCTTATTCTTATTTAATCAATTAATGAAATTGTGCTTGTGCAAATATATCGGTTGTTTTTTGGCAGAATTGAAAAGGGCTGATTGCAGTCACAGTTACGTTTGTTGGGTTTTATTTCGCTAAAGGTGTACACTGATAATATACACTGTCCGTCATAAAGGTGGAATATTTTTTTGCCGCTATAGCGACATGATTTTGCTCTGACTTAATTTATTGAAATTGTTTGTCCCTGCTTTTACTTTTTGGGACCTGTGCTTATATGTGGAACATTCTCCACACCCTTCACAGTGGAACCTTTTTCAAAAAGTTTGTCAACCCCGTATGACCATTTTTGTCATTTTTCTCGATTTTAGGGCTCCTTTTTGTTTTCCCGCCATCATGCCCCCCTCATTCCTACCCCCAGGAAACGCAACTGAGGTGTATTTTTATATAGTTCTTTAAGTTAAATCTAATTTTGGGACAGGCTAGGTCTCTTGTCTAGGGGAGGGGTTGAAGTAAAAATCGAGATTGGTGAAATTCAGAATATTTTATTCCATCTTTATGCTGAAAACAAAAGAAATGAAAAACCACCTTTAACCTTAAATATCATCATTTTTCCCCTTCAATTTTGTTTAGCCTTGATGACAAGGCTGTAAATAGTCATTATTAATAACATTTTATTTTGATTTATGTTTGGTTGAGATTACAATCAAATTTAGGGAAGATAGAAATTTCCATGGTGTAAAATGAATAATAAAAATGTGTTGAACCCCCAATCAAAATAAATTTTTGACCCCTCCCCTGGACAAAAGGGTCGAGCCTGTAACCCTAAATCTGAATTAATTTAAAGAAATAACAAATCTCCACCTGAGACGTGGTTTCCTTGTGTAGGACTGAGGCCTTGGGTGGTCGCGTAAACAAAAAAGGGCCCAAAAATAAGAAAAAATGACGAAAATGGCCATCTTCTGGGGTGACAAACTTTTTTTAAAGGGAAAATCCGGGAAGGGTTAAAAGGAACGTCCAAGAATATACCAGATCCCAGAAAGTGAAGCTTACAGGTGACAGCAAACGCATGTCAACATAGAGTTAAGTAACACGGCTTCTGCCAGCCAATCCATCAATTGTCGATTGAGCCAGAAAAAAATATTCCACCTTTATGACGAACAGTGTACATAAAGATCCTGCACATGATTATCCAAACACATGAACAGTAGGCCTACATTATATAAAAGTGAGACGAACAATAATCCTATAACACAATAGACAAACAAAGTTAATGTGAGTAAACAATAAACAAGACGGTACAGATAATTCACATCCAACAAATAAAATTTTAAAAAACATCTGAGTTTAACAGAGTTATAAATAATTTGTTTGCCTATTTATACAGAAAACCACGTACCCCCAGGGGCCGCGGGGTCGGGGATGGGGCTGGGGGCTGCAGCCCCTACTTTTGTCATTAAACGTGTACAAAAACGCAAAAATGGCCATAGGGCTGCCTGCTCAGCCCCTCCATTTTCAAAACGCTCCCCGGGCCCTGCCCTCTCCCCCAGAAGATTTTCTTACAGGCTGTGATCAAACAGATTTTGGATTATAAAATTTATATCATAAGGGTAAATCTAACAACCTAATATTATGATGGATTTATCACCCAACATGTTGAGGTGATCTACAAACAGGGCCCACTTTGCGCCGAAAGGTGGACCTGTGCACTTTAGAAAAGTAGCCACTATTATTATTATGCCACTATTATTATTATTGTAGTTATTATTATTATTATTAATTGATTTTTTAATCAATTCTTTTTTTTAAATACAATAATATTAGCCTGGAGCATGTCACTTCATAGACTTATGAGGTAATTATGTGATATTATATTATACAATCAATTTGTCAATCATTGTGCTATAAGGGTTTGGAAATTCGGCCCAGATGAATGGGTTGCAAAGCTAAAATAAGTTCATTTTTTGAACGAGGGGAAAGAAAGGTTAGACATAGAATTCGGAGACCCCTTTATCATATTTTTCTTTGATCAGGTTCGCCATTATTATAATTAACCTGCATTACTGCAATTATGAGTCAAGTACATGATTTTGGCAATCGGGATGTTGAGGATCAAATGTGAAGTAGGGAGGGGGCACAGGGGAAAGGGCCGGGCACTTTTTCTCAAATGGTGGGTACTTTAAGCCAGTGGCGTAAAGAGCGGAGTATTAAAATTGGGAATAGACTGGGAACCAGAACCAGAAATTTGTCAAGAACATTTTGGGGCTTTAGTCCATACCGGTGGTGGATCCAGGATTTCATTACAGGGGCCTTTTTTTTGTGGCCTTCGGCCATCAAGGAGGTCATCTTGAATCAGCCATAGGGGTAAGGTTAGGGGCTCAATTGGCCCGCCTGTCCATTTTCCTTTTTTTT
>CALNVZ010003435.1:6964867-6975959 GCA_940671915.1 Paracentrotus lividus | reverse complement strand
TATAATCACTCAGATATTAGAATATAGTCATTCGTATGTTAGTTTCAGTTCCTCTGTGTCGACATCACAAAAGTATATTTCGAACTTCATCTCATACAGGTACGCTCACACACACTTGATTCTTATAATAATTCCATTTGATTTAATTTCTTTTATAAGTATTATTTCAAATTATAGTTATTTTCGAATTTTATATAGATACAATGTTCTAAACACTTTTTAATCGTTAATTTAATATTATGCTTTACTACCATCTGATCTACAAAATGTATGCTTATCTCTCGTACTCGCTTCAACATCCATTTCGAACGCTTAATTGATCGATATATTTCTTTTAGTTTAACATTTATCTTAAGTGATACTTTCAACCTTTAATGATACAAATAATGGCTACTTTAGTATATCTCATGATATTGCACAAACTAGAATATTAATGATATTAACATGTTGAGATATAATCGACAAAATAATCTCTTTGAGGCTCTTTTCATTTTCTGGATTTACAAGAGATTAAATTAATTTGGATCCTGATCTCTCACGCGCGTGGTAATTGTTTTACGCATGTTGGAATAAAACTAAGTTGACATAACAAGCATAAAATGTGGACAATGCCGTAAAGGACCAGAATAATGGAGATGAAAAATAAAATCATGATCCATTGGCGACATATGCCAATTCATAGATTCAAGTGTTGTTTTCATAGTTTGTTCATTCTATCACAATATCCGCGTGACTCAAAATAACTCTGATATATTAATCGAATTATTCATTATCAGTTGTTATGCAAAAATCTCGATTATAATAAGTATATAGTTTTAGGTATATAACTAATAGTCCGACAATGTTCATCATCTCAAAAAAGTTCAAGTCGACAGCTACTAAGCGATCACTCAAGGAGATCGACAAGGCTACTGTTTATTAAGCTTAGGTCTATATTCCTCGCTCAATATTCTATCATTTCATATCACTATATACCATCAGGTCGGTAGAAATTATAGATAATAAAGTGTTTTTATTTCAATAATTCTACCCGTTACGTAATCACAAAATTGTTACAGTGTCATCTATCAGAATGGTAAATCTGTTTAAACAACAATGATATTCATCTAATATACTATATATAGATTGGAATAAACATTTTTTTAAGTATCAGAAGATTTTGAAGAGTTAATAAAAAGTGTTATGTCATTATTTTCTTTACTAATTATTAATATACATGGGATCACTCAAATTCTCATTAACATCATCTTCGACTACTTCTCACGAGGAATAATTATGATTCCTCCCATAGATCCCCCGCTAAACGTGTTATATTTAGAATGTCTAACAATGACATTTATTTCAAATAGTCATAATGTCTACATAATTTTGATTGACCATAGATTAGTTTTATAATGACTTAGATGTATCTTATTAGTTATCAATAGAAATCAATTTGCTAATAAATATAATTCTCAGGTCATATTTTTTTTAATAAATAAACTCATGAGCCGCTTTTGATTCGGAATTCGATAAAGTGCTATTTGCGCACCTACGTGATGGATTCTTGGGTTCATACATGCAAAACTTATAAAACCTAATATAGAACACCTTGCTCTGCCTATCTCCCTTATACGTGGCACGCGCTCCCTCGAGGAAGTTGTTTATTTTTTTTTTTTTTGGGGGGCCTGGGGTTGCTTGGACGATTCTACTTATTGTTGGTTGATTTTACTCAATCTGTCGACCAATCCACTTTTTGCAATAATACTATTTTGTCCTCTAGCATACAGCTAGGCAGGCGTAAGTTTGATTTTTGTTGATTCACATATTCGTTGATGCTCATAGGTGGACCATTTTTCAATCGCGAAGCGTTGAGGAGGGATTCTTGAGAAGAGTTTAGCGAAGATAATATTATATACTTGATGATAGATATAGTTGGTGCATTTCTCTTTCTTTAAAGATTTTTTATCAATTTCTCTTTAAGGTTTATAGAGTTGGAGTGTAATGTTGGAAAAAGATACATGGGATAGCTCATATCATTACATTATTTAGGATAAATTGATTGTATTGAGGTGTCTTATTTTAATTATATTTTTTTCTTTATTATAAATATGATTTGGAAAGAAGAGTTTGAGGTTTGATTTACGGGATATAGTATACTCTCTTTATCTATGATACTGTCGGTATGGATTAAGGAAAGTAGGGGGTGATTCTGTAGTAAATCAAGATTAATTTCTAATTACTACACTTTGGTTTAACTTACGTTCACATGTTGCTATGCGTTTGTTAGTTAGGGTGTATGTTTTAAGGTTATCTTCGACTAGATTCGCGTATTTTTCATTAACTATTCATTTATAGTGGCATATCGTAACGAATGTACTCAAAAGCGTATACAAGACCATCTCAATATGGGGGGTTATAGTGGTGTGCTCAATTAAGTCAACGTAATATTCGACCTTTTATTCATATGTCGTTTGTCTCAGGTTTGGCGGTACGATCAGGTCGTGGGCCAGCGATTTTATTGTGTGAGAGGGGAGACACTATTGGGATTGTTGTAAATAAGTCTCCTTATAGTTATTCGAGTATGTACCTTTTTCTGTTATATTATCGAGAAGTAACTACTACTATCAAAGCACTCGTTTACATCATAGGGAGAGGTTGATATGATTTCAAAAATGATGCTTAACCTTGATCTCTTAATCATTTTTTAAAACGATGTACGTACAGCGCTATTGATTAAATGATATTTGGACCAGGCAAATTATTAAAAATATCTTTTTTTGGTATTAATAAAAATTATCAACTTCATGAACAAGCCAAGATTCTTAGGATATTTAAAAATAATCATACTTTACATTCATTAAATTTTAATTTTATATATTATTATTATAAATTTATCATTATACAACATGGGTAGTTCATAATATGTAGGCAAGTGTAACTGATCATTATTTAATTCAAGTTACTTATAATATAATGTATTATTATTGCAGAGACTTATTTTATAAGTTAGTTACCATATTCTAAGTTTTATTTATTTAGGAAATTGTAGTTTTAAATGTTCTAACAATTTTTTTGCTAATGTCAGAATTACATATTATTTATTACTTAATTCATATTACAGTATAATATTGGCAAATACATTTGGTATATTATTATATTATTTTATTAAATTTTTTCATTTATTAATATTTTATTATAAAATATATATTTCAAATATATCTATACTCATTTTCATACAAAATTCATTTTATTCATTAATCAATTAATCGATGATAAATCAATATTGAATTTTATTTTATTTTTTATTACATTTATTTCATAATTATTACATTAACTCATCATTTGCCATCCAATACCATAAATTTTTATCATTTTAATGTATCACAATTCCATTGTATCATAAATTTATATGACTATATAATCTTAACAACTGATTTGCTTTCTGAAAGTACTACTTAAGTATTGTATTTTATTTATATATTTCTCATCAGAATAAAAATTTTTAATGTAAATTTATGATAATGTAGATACAGCATCATGTAAGATAAAATACTTTCTTTCAATACAATATAATAAACATGCATGTCAATTTAATTCATTCACATATCTAGGTACTAACGTTTTTTTTTCAAAATTCAATATTGGTGGAGTGAGGTACAGGGCGCAAAATGGATTAGTTGTATGTATTTTTATTGATAAGTGTTGTACGAAAGAAGGCTTAATGTGGACTTGAAAATTGGAAGGGGGGGTTCGAGGAGGGGGAGATTGGAGACACTGATAACACATAGGCTACTAAATAATTTCTAACATCAATATTATAAGTCTATTTATTAGTACAAAATTTTATTCACTTTTCAATAACTTACAACTATCTTACACTCTCCTCTCCTACGGACATCAATGTTTTGTACATAGATTTACAAATACACTACATTACCTGGCAGACTATCATATGTAGAAGGTGCGACATTCGATCCCACTTCTATTTGCGCGATTACAACTAAAAAATTGCGATCCTTATGTTTTGTAGGGTTATCCTTTTCTATCATTTAGATCTTCTGTCACTCACACAGATAATCCTATCCTCCCTCTCAATCCATTTATCGTTGTAAAATTTTAGTTATACTTCATATTGAATCAGAAAATTTTTCCATATACTCTTCTTTACGACACACAAAAAGATTGGATACACCAAGATTGTTCCATTTTTTATTATAAACTGCTTTTCCATTTTATTATGGACTTTAGACATTCATTTCCTTTTCATACATGTAATAATTGTCTAATCATTTCATTAATCAAGGTTGGCATGCAAACAGATCATCGACCTAATTTCGACTACTTGACTAATAGTCGAGTTTACATACGCATGTATAAAAAGTCATATGGGATATCGTAGTACACTAACACAACATATAGTCCAACCAGTATTTTTTAATAACCATATATAAAATGTGGATCTGGGGGCATTTTTGACAAAAAATGATATGGTATAGTTGTTTTTATTTTTCTTTCAATGTTATTGCAGTTTAGTATAAACTTTTAATAGAGTTTTCAATTTTAATTTAATATCCTTTTTTTTCCAATTGGTAAATAAGGGTTTTTATATGAGAGATTTTTATTTCATAATGCTATCTTATTTAATTATACAATTCAACTTAACTTGTTCCCAATTCATCAAATGTTTTCCTTAGGGCAAATTGTACATTTCTGTAATTAAAGTTTTCATTTTAGTGCTTTTTAAAAAGGTAACATATGACAATGAATTTTAATTAAATAATAAATAATCAAAATTCATAGCAAGGTAAAATATATTAGTAATCAATCATGAATTAAATTCAATATTCAAATAGATTAATAAATTTATATTTTTTTATTTTATTTTATTATTTTTTATTATTACTAATGAAAATAAAAATCAAAATAAATCATTGTTAGTAAACAAAATTAATATACTATAAGTTTATAAACGTAACTAAATAATTAAAAAATTTAAATATTATATTTTTCAACATAATTTATTTATACTTTGAACAAAAATATATTATAATTAACAACAAAATTAGTTTATGTCTAATTCATCATTACTATTATAATCGATTAAACAAACAATTACATATACAATTCATAATCATCCTTCATTGATGAAATTAATTTCACTATAAGTGTCTAAATTTTCATCATATATTCAACCATTAAAATACATCGAAGAATTTTCCTCCTAACATTTATTTATGGGTTTCTTAATCCCATAAATATAAATTATTAATAATCTAATATCTCATTAAATTATCATTAATTACATCTCAGTTTTTTATTATTCACTACATTTACCAATCTCATTCATATCAAAATTATATTCAGATTCTAATCTAATTCAACATCAAATGTCATCAATACTACAATAATTCAACATATTTGTTAATTTAAGAGATCAATTAATTAATTGATGTTATATTTTAAAAATTTGATTTATACATTCTCTAATTTAATTACATTCTAACAAAAAATTTTAATGTCAATTCCTATTCAAGAGATCTATTGAGGTAATAATCAATTCCTGGTCTGCTGAGAATGACAGTTTCAGTAATAGTAGAATGAACATTAATAATTCTTTATATTTTCTTAGTTCAATTTATAAGCATTTTATCCTATCACTAAAATTTACCTTCTAAATAAAAATATTAGCAGTAAGCCAGTTATTAATATTAAAATTAATTAATCATCAACATAAATGATAATTTTTCAAAATTTCCTAATGAAAGATTCACATCACATATATTTAATATCCCACACTCAAAATATTAAGAAGTCTTCATTATAATTCAATTAATTAAATAAATAAATCCTCTTACAATCAAATTATATTATGTTAATAATTACTTAATGGATTTTAATAAGTGAATTCGATATAGAAATAATATAGGAATTAAAGTAACCCAAGTTACAAAATTTAAAACAATCAATCCAATATAATCCCATATCATAAAAAAAAAAAAAAGATAATCTAAAATCTTACTTTATAATTATAAAAATACAATAAATGTAGATTTAATATAAAATAAAAAATCATATTTGATCATAAATTATCTCCATTGACTAATAAATTCTATAAAAACAGAATATATATCATATTCGATTAATAATCATTCTGCAAATCTAATTTATTTAATAAGTTTATCTAATCAAAATATTTTCATCAAAATATACGTACATACACAAGTATTATATAAATAAAAATCCTCAAAAAAATAAATTATAGTTAATATATCGCATTTAAAACCATATGATGGTAATGAAATTTACAATATTCAAAATAAATATCAGTCAATAAATCTCAAACTAAGCTATGAAGAAGGTGATTTTGAAGTATTTATGAATATGAATTGATTGAATTATGCAAAGTTAGTGATTGAGTTAAAACAAAATAATAATCAAATCTTGAAAAAATCAATATCTAATATAAATTTATATAAATAAAAAATCAATAACAATTATATACAAAATAATAATAAATAATTTTAAATTATATAAAAATAAAATAATCAATTTATTTATCGGATTTACATCAAATTACAGTTACTATAATAATAGTAAATCAATAATATATACAATTAAATAAAATCAAGTCTTAAAACCATATTTATATATTCAATAACAAATTATTATAATAAACAATAAAAAAATTTCATATTAATTATTCATCAAAAAATTATATATATTATACTCATTTATTCACTATGCAACATAATTTAAAGTATCATTTCAGATCAACAATATTCAATTTTTCAATATTAGTATCTATTCATTCGATAAATAAGTTTAAAATAATAATATTCTCTAGATCAATGTGAGATGATTGCAAGAGTCTATTACATTTATCTCCTATTATATAGCTCGATAATTTAGAAAAATAATATAACAATCATCTACACAATATTCTTATTTTTTATCGTTTAGTATATATATATAGTATTTTTCACAAATCCAAACAAATGTTTTTCTTAAAGATTTTTTGATATTAAAATTAAAGATAATCAAATGTATAAATCTAATTATTGAGTAAAGTTTATATTATCCATTACGAATTTAATGTCTTTATATATGTAAATAATTCGCTTAAGAAAAATCTATTTCCAGTTGATTATCAATACATCAAAATTCACAATATAAAATCTTGTATTAACATATATGTAATATTATTCTTAAAATATTCTTGCTCCAGCCAGCTGATATGTTAAATCTCACAACTAGTTTCATATATCATTAAATTGAAGATATTATCTTAATGAAAACTTTCTCAAAAAACATATACCACATATTTTATAATTTTATTTATATGATCTATTTTACTGTTATTCTTTTCAATATTTATATATTCAGATATAATAACAAATATATAATCTATTCAAATCATTATTCAAATCATAGTCTAATTATATCATTTATAATTTACTTTTACATATTATTTTCAATAATAATTTTATATATATTAATGTTAATCAACATTAATATGATAATACATTCAATATCAAAATCAATATTACGATTAAATTATATATTTTCATTCATGTATATTATTTATTATATTATCTGTTTTTTTGCTTTTTTGTTTTTTTGTTGTTGCATTGTTGTTTTTTGTGGTTTTGGGGTTCGTGAGGACAGTGGCCCTGTCCTTTTAGGACGCCCCGTCGTATGCGAGTAGGGAGCCTGTGTCTACGAGCTCCGATCCATGTAAGAGTAGTCGCCCTAAGCATGTTAATAGTTAGGGTCCATAGCGGAACAGCATCCTAGATATTTGCATTACCATAATTTCGCTTCTGAGTATCATAAAAAAATTGGTATCTGTGCAAGTCGTCAGGTTTTGAAAATTCCATGTGACTATTGGCTACCTCAAATTTAAACTTGCTATCGATAGAGTGATAAATTATTTAAGTCGTGTACGATTTGGTAGCCTCAAGGTGTTTTCAATGTAATGTCAGAGTCTTCAGTCATAAACTCTTAAGAAGGTTTTAGCGATTAAAAAACAATTGTATGGATAACTTTTTTGCTTCTACTCGCCCTCATTATTTATTGGATTAAAAATGAACTATTTAAAATAAAGAGTTTTACTTTAGGCCAAGGTGATTTGTTAGGTCGCATTATAGCCCAGCGATGATATAAGTCAATGTACACTGCCCCTGGGGTATGGCTCACTCGCCAGGGAGCGAGACCGATAACTTTATCGGAGTAAAATTAGCCGTGCCCAAACGTAGTGGCACAGAGGAAAAAAGTAGTTCGGTGGTAACAAAAAGACTAAAAAATTGCTCATAATAAGCCTTATGCTCCAACTACGGGGAACATTTTAGATTGCGCTTACTAAAGGAATGTGACTAACTGCAATACTAGGAAACAAAAAAGTTTTTTGTTGCCTACCTTACTTATCGTAGGTATATAACCACATATAACACGATGTAATTAACTATTTTATGACAGTGATGCGAGTACGATTGGATATGCACGGTATGATATAACATAAATTTTGTTCATGCAACTCATGCAGTTTAATTCATAATCTGGATTTTTTAAAAGGTAAATGAGAACGTTTTTCTTTACCAATAGATAGGTTGGGCCTTTTTGGATGCGCGCAGTGCCATTTTAGTTGAAAAAATATAGGAAGTAGGATGAAGGTGAGACGCGAGGGTGGGGATGCATGCGACCACCATCGGGACACAATTATATGGGGGGAAACTGAATATAGAGACTCGCGCTCAGACGGATAGCCAGGGAATGATAAAATCATATGAGATAGCAAGAAGGATCTGCATAAGTGAGTGGTCTACCAGAATTGAGTAGGGGGTTGTGTGGGATGTTTTAGCTTAACTGTTTTGGTAAAGCCTCATAAAAAAAAGAAAACGCCAGCACCCCCCCCCCAATATATAGAGAATAAGAACACACACTTCCATCTATATAGGACAATACATGGGGCGCGGGGAGCAGCAGGTTTATATTTTTTCGCGGAGCCGAATTGTCGCGAAGCATTTATTTATCGATTTCGCGAAAGGCGTTAAAAAGAAGGGTCGAGGGAATGAAAGAAACACTTTTTCAAACTGTAGGGGGTGGACCTGCTAGCTGCTCCGGCGCATAGCGCCGGGTGCAGCTAGTGAACTTTAATACAATGGTGCAGTGTTCCTTGAACATTGCTCAGTGTCTACCCATATTTGATCCATTTCTTTGTATCCTCTGAACCATACCAAGCATATAAAATCCTGTAAATCCCAAAGTTAGGCATTATTCAGTGATTTTCATGGCGGCCATTTTGAAATTCAAGATGGCAGCCGACTGACTGATCGGATCGATGGGGGCCGGCAATATTTGAATTCAGTATGTCAAAATACATCTGTGTACCAAATTTCAGTACCACATGTCATTTATAACCCAAGTTAGGAATATTCAGTGATTTTCATGGTGGCCATCTTGGAATTCAAGATGGCGGCGGACTGAGTGGTCAAATCGATTGGGGCGATAATATTTGAATTCAGAATATAAAAATACATCTGTGTACCAAATTTCAGTGACACATGTCATTTATAACCCAAGTTAGGCATATTCAGTTATTTTCATGGCGGCCATTTTGGAATTCAAGATGGCGGCCGAACAGGTGGTCGGACAGGTGGGGGCTGGTAATATTTGAATTCAGAATGTCAAAATACATCTGTGTACCAAATTTCAGTACCACATGTCAATTACAACTAAAGTTAGGCAAACCAATGATTTTCATGGCGGCCATCTTGGAATTCAAGATGGCGGCCGACTGAGTGGTCAAATCGTTGGGGGCTGGCAATATTCGAATTCAGGATGTCAAAAACCTATTATGTACCAAATTTCAGTGCCACATAGAACTCAAGTTAGGCAGTTTCAATGGTTTTTATGGCGGCCATCTTGGATTTCAAAATGGCCACCGATCGAGAGGTCGGATCGCTTGGGGCTGGCAATTTTTGAAATCAGCGTCCAAAAATACCTCTATGTGCCAAATTTCACACTTTCTGCCGGAAGTGAACATCTACATGTATGGTCCTTATCTTACAGACTATTTAAATAAATTTGGGTTTCAGTCAGAATCATGTCTCTGGATAGTCCTCCAGTCTACAAGGATTTGACTTCAGTTTTATAGTTTTAAAGTCAGGATTGAAGAGAAATGGATCTGATCGCGACACCATCTCTCCAGGCATATGTATGTACGCTACATTTTGGATACCATAAAAGAGAAAATAATAATAATAGAGCTGTGGCCATATTCATAAAACCTTACTAAGCAACTTAAATGCACATATAGTGTATGGACCATAGTTTTTATGAACATGGCCCCCAGGTCATTTGAATAAAACAGAATATATTTACCATCACATCTTCAGCACGTTCTTGCATACTTTTTACAAGTTCATCAGCAAGAGCACATTTCCCTATTTTGAGTTCTTTCAGAGTTGCTACAGAGCAAACTGTATCCGTGATGATTCGCACTAGTGCCTTACTGCTACAGAAGGTTTCAATGTGAAGTGACACCTACATAAAGAAACATAAACATGTAGGTATATTGTTACATTATGTACTCTTACTTCTTTGTTGAAATACAATTTTGGTCAGACAGGCCATATTCCGAACCAGGGGTTAAGTTCGCATGGGAAGTATAGGACAATATAGGATCACACCGGCAATGGCACCACACAAATACAAAGTGATTCTGAACTGCCATGGAGTTCAAACTAAATTTCTATGCAAACTTAATCTCTGGTTCAGAATACCAGCTAATGATAACATGAATGTAAAATTTTGAGAGAAAAATCCTGGTCTTAAGGCGGAAATATTAAAAGATTATGGAACATAAATTAGATCATTTGAATTAGTTGTAAGCAACTTAAAATACTGTTTTAATTGCTCATGACATAATAGGTCTAAGAACATACAATCTAGCAATTATGGAACGAAGGGCCTTTAATGTCCCTGATTTGCATCTAAACTCAAAAGCCTGTATTCACAAAGGTGTCCTAAAGTTAAGCCTTTCTTAACCCTAAAAATACTGGGCTATTTCAACACACATGAAGACTGGGGGCTGATTCAGTCCCCCCCCCCC
>CALNVZ010003435.1:6933815-6954774 GCA_940671915.1 Paracentrotus lividus | reverse complement strand
CAAGATGGCGCTGATCACGTGACACCAGCCAGCTCGCGGCGACACCGCACGTCTCGCTATAGTCCTTCTCCTTCTCTATTTCTGTGGTCCAAACACAAACGCGCGCGTGCTGCTTCCTTGAACATGTGTGAACGTGTGCTGTGTGTTTGAGCGCTAGCGCTGTATGCAGCTTGTGTATAGTGTGATTGCGAAATACCTGTGGCTTTCTTTCAATCTCGTTGTTGACAAAATAAAATATAAATACCCAAGAATGGCTGGTGTTAGTGAAGACTTAGATCAAAATGACCTTTATACATGTATGGACTTTGAAGAGTTTATGGAAGATGATGAAGCTGAAGCGCAGCGCAGACCAATTCCGCTGGCGACGTGTTTTTTTTTTTTTTTTTTTTGTGTATCCTATCTTTCTTCAAGCGCCTCGCATTCTACATGACGGTTCAGAAATATTTAACAACGGATCGACGTATTGTTGAAAATATGAGCATCGATTAGGTGCTCAGCACGAGCGGTACTGTTGTTGACCGTTGGGAGTAATATCTCGCCAAATTGTCCACTATTATTAATCTTGAAATTAATATTTAGAGTCTATTGGCCATCTCAATCTTAGGCATGCATTATATTGGGAGAATAATTACGGCTCAGCGATATCACTTCTTATATTCTTTTCTGCATAGTGCTCATACTTTTCCCTCATATGTACACCAAATCGTCTATCGTCACTGAATGATGTCACATACGACTAGTTTACTCTTTTGACGTTGGATTTCGCAAATGAAATGCTATTTTTAAGAGGTGTCAACGAAACCCTCGCGAAGAATCAAGGCAAAGGAAACATCATACTACTTAAAAACCGCTATGCAAATGGAATTGTTTTATAACAGATGGTATGTATAGAGATTATATCTAATTGGCTATGTGACCATTTCATTTATTATTGTAAACATTCTCCAAAAATTAAAGCAATAGTCCACTGTACTGAGAGTCCATCACCAGATATAACAACAAGCTAAATAGCTACAAGTAAACTATCTTAATAAAGCAAGAAAATTAGAATCTGTTCTACGCAAGTAGACCAGACTATAAGTTAAAGACAACTACTCAGACATGAAGTGCCAGCCACAGACTACCAGCTCTGTCTTTATTTGCCTCTATGCGCAGCGCATGCGTACTCTGCAGAGGTGAAATGTTATTCTCTATAAAATCACAAAGCAAGAGTTAAACGGTGAGATAGAATGTGATTAATACTCTCCCATAGATAAACGCTCAATAGAGAGAAAGAAGTTGAAGGATTTGCCAGTATGAATATATGTCATATCCCATCCAGCATATAATACAAAAGAGGATAAGGTTGATGACGCCGGGAGAATCAAGCGTTCTCGGAAAAGCAGTGCAATAACCAGATGTAATGGAAAGCTACAAGTATTCTAGATATTAAATTAAACTGTTAGTCTCGTTCAACAATAAGTAGCTCTCACGATACAATATCATACTTTTCTCCATCATTTCACACATATCATATAGACGATAAATAAAAAGTTCTCCGAACGAAATTGTGTAAAGTTCATTCATTATTTGTGTGACTATATCACACATAGACTGGCGACTCGTCTTTTCCAGCTTGTGTTATACATTGTCTCTGATCGCCATAATACCTCAGGCCGTACTCACCCTACTATTCATCGTGCATCCAGACGTCATCGCGGTCTGAGATGTTCGGTATTCCATACGTCTTCAGTGTGTTATGGATACATCTCGTTTAAATTTACTATTCTAAACTTATTTTGGGGGGTTAAAACGTCTCTCAGAGTTAAGTTAGGGTCACAAGGATGCTATTAATGTAAATATCTCATTATTTGGGATCGCCTTCTTAATTCTACTTTAAAGCCTATCATTTTTACTGCATTTCTTTGTTTTTTTCCTACTTTCATCTTTTTTCCTACCATTTCTAATTTATTTCTTTGTTTTATCCTTCTTCTTTTCTATCATATCTTACGTATTTCTTTGTTTGAGTTCTTTTCAATCATGTTCTCTTCTGTTATTTTTAATGTACATGTACATGTATTTCATTGTTTTGCTTTCTTTAATCTTCTTTTCCCAGCCGTTCTCATGAATTTCTTTGATTTATTCTTCTTAATGTAAACGTTTACTTGGTTTCTATCACTTTTGTTCTTTGAAAGACACCAATGGTAAAATTGTCTGTGGCTAGTTTCAGAAATGGACCCGAAAGTTACGCGTAACTCACCCAACCTTTTATAACAAGCCATTTTGACAGGGATCTAGCTCTAACTGGTAAGCGGTCCAATTAAATAGAGCCTTTTAGTGCCAAAAGGTAATGTGCTTGGAAATAATCCCAACTTATTTCAACAAATGCGTCTTGACAAAAAATATTTTATGAACATTTGTACAAAGAACATCATACATTATCATTAAAAAAAATACCTGCTGGTAAGAACTGATCTGCTACATTTCTCAGATTAGACTCCACTAGTGCTCTTCTCAGCAGGGTATGTTGTTCCTTTCCTCCTGTTCGCTCTTGCCATTCAACAAGTATCTGGTGAGTTCCATTTGATGTTATCCTTCCATGCATTCTGTTGGCTTCAAGTTGCCTTTGGACGTAAGGCCCAGGAGTATTGAGGTGATAACCTAATACTTTAATTTTCATTTCATCTGATATTGCTTCAGCTATGTTAAGAATAGTGAGAGAGTCAATTCCCAATGATGAGCTGATTTAGGGGGAAAATGTGAAAGAAAAAAAATAAGCTAATGTCCATTTGATAATATGAGAAGGGATCAGCATATACAAATTTATACAGAGACAGGACAAATTATGCCTCTCCTATATGCTAAATAGTGCTAATAAATGCATGAATCAATATATATAAATCTTAAACGAAAGGAATTTATGCCGTTGGGATGTTAAATAGACAAGTAATTATTCATTTGTCTCCAACGGTAGAACCATGCATGTTGATAGAAATCCAGAGGTCGTGGTTTCGAATCCCGCCCGGGCAGCCTATGATTTTTTTTTCACAGCTGCCTGGTTTCAAATTTATCACACAGCAGTTGGTGACAAATGAATAAATTACTTGTCTATATAAATCTTACTATGATAAATCCAATTTACAAAGTTGAATTAGCCCACCCCCCCCCCCAAGCCAGATACATTGTAGGATACACCTGTCACCTACTCTACATATTTCATCATCTAATCAGATTGTCTTTGCAGGCCTATAAGATCAAACCTCAATTGGTTCTTGAGATATCACGATTAACAAAGCCAGTACCTGGAAATTCACAAGTTGACATAAATTATCTGCACCTTTGATGTTTGACCTATTTACCCCAAACTCTAATTACATCATTTTTCTTGGTAATACAGAAAATCAAAAACTTTTTAGTAATAATAATTTTTAAATACTTTATAAAAATACAGATTAACTATCGTTAGCTCAAAAATACTTGAGCATAAAACTGTGATTATAACTTGTACATGTAAGTGCTGATGACATACAAATATAAGAGTGTTTATGCATTGTTGTTAGTGAAATACATGTGTGCTTGGGGAGTGGAGATCATTTTATACAATTTTTGTTATAATTAGATAGCTTGCTTAGTCACAAGCATCCTGTTATAATTGGAGGGGACTGTGCTGGCTTTCTTTTAGACTTACTTTTCATTAGGACCAGGATTGACCTCTACATCTCCAGATCTGACAAGTAGAAAGGCTGTAAACACAAGGAGCATGAATCGAAGGAGAGGACTTGAACCAGATTTCATGAAACAGCGAAAGGACATAAATGCCCCCGAATAACGGCGAGATGCAGTTCCCTACAACAATGAAGACGAAGCAAGAACATTAAGAAGGCATATGCTAGGTTCATACTACATTCTATTTTCTACTACAGTCTGTAGTGGAAAGAAACAAAACATCATAATTTTGATTGTGAATTATGTTGTTGTTGTTGTTATCAATCAAATCAATCCAATAAGTTTCACCCTTTTTTCCCTCTTCTCTTTATGTCGCCGTCTTCCTTCTATATGTACTTTGATCATTACGATACCTGGGGAACTTTTGGTTGGTGTCATGGCACATAAAAGTAAAGAAAAACTGTTCCACAATCAAAAAGAAGGTTGGAAGTCTTCTCATTACTGAATTTTTAATCAAAGTAACTCAAGTTTTACTCAAATGTATCTTTCAGTTTCTCAGACTGTTACTTTTCTCTCTATAGGCCTATATATATTTTTCCTCTTCTCGTACCCCTCTTTTACTGTCTTTCTCCTCCATACATGTATTTCCCAGTCTGTTTACATTGAAGGAAAATGGAGGTCCCTTTGGCCTCCTTGATCAGAGGGGTTTACACCTACTAATGCCAATCGGTCCAATGCCATTTGGTCCAATAGCCATTTGGTCCAATAGCCATTTGATCCAATAGCAATTTGGTCCAATAGCCATTTGGTCCAATTGCCAGTTGGTCCAATTGCCATTTGATCCAATTGCCATTTGGTCCAATAGCCATTTGATCCAATAGCCACTTGGTCCAATTGACAATTGGTCCAATTGCCATTTGGTGCAATAGCCACTTCGTCTAATACCCAGGGGGGGGGGGCAAGCGCCTATTGGATCTGCCCCTGCTCCCCACACTGGTATTGGGACAAATGGGGTGGGTCCACGCGCCTCTTGGATCTGCGCCTGCCCCCACAGTAACGGTTATTTAACCAAATGGGCATTGGACCAAATGGCTATTGGACTAAATGGGCATTGGACCAAATGGCTATTGGACCAAATGGTTATTGGACCAAATGGCAATGAAGTTAACCGAACTGTCTATTAGACGAAATGGCTATTGGACCAAATGGCTTTTGGACCAAATGGCATTGGACCGATTGGCATTAGATGACATGGCCATTGGACAAAATGGCATTGGACTAACTGGCAATTGGACCATATGGCTATTGAACCAAATGGCTATTGGACTAACTGGCAATTGGACCATATGGATATTGGACCAAATGGCTATTTGACCAAATGGCTATTGGACCAAATGGCTTTTGGACCAAATGGCATTGGACCGATTGGCATTAGACGAAATGGCTATTGGACCAAATGGCATTGGACATAGTGGCAAGGTACCATCAGAGGTTGCCATCTAGTATTGTTTGAAAATGTGTTTTTATGATGTTAAGTTGAATTCAAAATATGAATTTGAGAATAGCATAACCAATAAATAAACAGCTAGAATACACAAACTATTTTTATTTGACTATGTGTAATACAATACCTTGTGGCAGCGACGTTTCTTTTTCTTGGATGTTTTACAGGGCATGGCTTTAGTGTTGTCTGATGTTGAGGTCTCTTGTTCATCACAGCCTCTAGAAGAGCTGTCATCCTTTTCTGATTTAGAAGATGTCTTGTCCGTTGATGATTGGTGTTCTGATGTAGAACCCATTTCTTGCTTCTCAGATGGATCCCGATTGCTTTCTTCATCAGCAAGAGTCTGAAGTAGAGCCAGAAACAGTAATTGTTTCAGGTTTCTGACAAGGTTATGATACTGCAGCATGCGTGGGACATAGGTACCTATCCGTACCCTCCACTCAGACAGAGAGACAGGCATTCTGCTGGTAGACCTACTGCTTCGGCACAGATTCTGGAACATGCTGTCGGGATAAAACAAGGATTGATTGAGTTATACTTGAATTGACAATAGAGGATAATCAAAAGTAATACAGTATAGTTATGGTAACATATTGTAGGCCAGCCAATTAAATGATATAGAAATCAAATCACAAACATTTATACAGTTTAACAAATGTATGTGGATTTTCAGGTATATGGTTCACCTCCAACTATAAAAATAATCACACATTTTCATAACTTTAATTCTATAACAAATTTCCTGCTACCATGTTCTGAATCAATGATACTAATCCTTGAATGGAAAAGGAAAGAAGTTATGAGAATGATAACAAAAGGTTAATCTGCACATTTATGTGTGAATGCATTATTTTTACAAAATGTGTGTTCGTGGACTATACTCATGGTCAATTTACCTCAGAGGGGGGGGGGGGAGAGATCCTCTGTGCCCCTTTTGTTAAAATATATCCCCTTATTTGACTGATTATCTCAATATGACTTGGGGGCATCATAGGCTTAAGGGAAGATTGTCAAGAAATTTCTACATTTGCTTCAGAAATCATGGGAACCCATAGGTCCCATAGGTCTAGGTCTACTGCAGACCTGCCGAAGACTTGGCAAAGAGTATGCAGGGGTATGCTGCAGAAATAAGAGTTTCCGGCAGACTTGCCACATACTAGTATGCTGCAGAAACATCTGCGCAGACTCTTTTCCGGCATACTAGTATGCGGCAAGTCTGCGGCAAGAAAAAGATGAATCTTTATCATTCTGTCAGCTTTAAATGTATTTGAACCTGTCTATAATTGTACTTGCAGGAGCTTCTGAATATGTATGTAATCATGCTGAAAGAGTATGCGGCAAGTCTGCGACAAGGTAGTAGAAAATTAATATTCATGAAAAGGAGTATGCCGCAGATCTGCCGCAGACTAAAAGAGTATGCGGCAGGTCTGCGACATGATCTAATTTGCATGAGAAAACCTGCAGGAGGTCTGCCGCAGACCTGTGACAAGTATGCAGCAGGAGTATGCGGGAGGCCCAAAATTTTCCTATGGGAAGGAAGATCCACCATTCTTTGCTGAATTGGTCATTTTATGAATTTTGCTAAAATAAATTATTTTGACAGGTATAAGGAGTAAGTTGACCGGTTGTCCACAGCTTTGAAGGGATTTAGTAACTTCCCAAAACAAGTGCAAAATAGATAAAAAGGAATAAAATTCTATTGCTCTGACCATAAAAACAAACGACTGAAAGTTTCAGATCAAATACAAGTCGGAGAAGAAAACCACCGAGCGAGATCATGCCGTCACGGAATTCAACTCCAGTGCCGTTATTGCATGCAGTTTGGACATAAAGCGAAAACCTGTCCTTTTCTTTATTAGCACACAGGCAAAGAAGAGTGTGCCCAGATAGCCTGTAATGAAGAACTTGATTACAAACATTATAACAATGACGTACTACCTTACATATATAATAATGTCAAAATAACAAAATCAAATAAAGCAAATGTAAACAATGCAAATATATCTTGTAAGCCTGAATGGCATGGAAATCACGTATTACGTCACACACAAGACGGACCTCACACACCACAAAAATTGAAATGTATCTCATTAAACGCAAGAAGTGTTGTCAATAAGACTGAAGAAATCCAAACTATTATTGATATCGAAAATCCTGATCTATTTGTATGTACGGAGACACATTTAAGTAATGACATTTTATCTAATGAAATATTTTCAAAATCGTATATTGTTTTGAGAAAAGATCGAAATCGTCATGGCGGTGGCCTTATAATTCGTCAGTGATTTTACGAACCGTCCTACTACACCTCACCAAGTTCCCAAAACCAGCTTTTGAGATAATCGCGTTCAAAGTTAGGGTGTTCTTCTAACGCTCATAACTTCCTGCTTTGAAGGAAACCACGGTAATTATTTATATCAATGTACAGCATGAATTCTATAATTTTACAATCTGAAAAAAAAATATTTGCAATTGGGGTTTGATTTTTAAATATTTAGAATAAAATGGGAGTTCGTATTTTAGAAACTGATTGTTTTTATGAAAAACAGGGGGTTAAGGTCACTTCGTAAAATCACGCGTAGCAAGCGCATGTTTTTTAGTGTCCGAAACCACGAGATAGGACGGTTCGTAAAATCACTCAATGCATACGCGCACCGCTCACCCATATCTAGGTCGGGTTGCGCGCCATTCAGGAGACTGCTATAGTGTAGAAACAATGGTTTCGGACGCTTCGTAAAATCACTGGAAGGGATGTGACGTTTCGAACAAAATTTGAATCTTCTCTTATTTTTTAAATTTAGATTTCGACCTGAAATTTGGTAATTCGATAGAGTTGAATACATGCTTTTAGTACATGGGCTAGGGTCGAAACCCTGCACCCCCCCCCCCCCCCCCCGCCGACTCATGTTCATGGGTATCCTCGTGTAGCTATGGGTCTGGTGAATCGGAAAATTGAGTTTAACAGAAAAAAAACTCATTCCCGAGGGACCCCCCATGGAGTTCTTTGACCACGCCCATTTTCCTCACTGAAATGGTTTATATATTAAGGGTATGTACAAGAAAACCATGTATAACTTTTCGAGATATCATTTTTTATGGAGCAAGTGACCCCTCAAAATGTTGGTCTTGAATAGGGCTACAAGATGATATAAAGATTTTGCAATTTAATGTAACGTAAATGTCACGAGAGGTCAAAAGATCACAAAAATTGACCTCTGGCAGAACGCTTTTTCGGTTAAAATACGAATAACAAAGTTTCAATTACTGTCAACTAAATTTGATAAACAAATAGCCAAAGTTAATGTAATAGAGCTCAAGAGAATTTATTCCTCTTTCATTTGACGTATAACACATCTCATAATTATCACGCATGACTGCGCAGTGTTCATTTTTACAAAAACGTTACATGACCATTTTTACCAAAAAGTAGCCATTTCCTGTATATGTCTGCCTACTGTACGACGTGTGCTATGGCATATGTGAAAGCTACAAACAAATAAAGTTATTTTGATTTAGAAATTTGTAAGAACATAATAAACAAGGTGCAATGATTCGTCAGGTCACTCTGATGGCACACATGACCTGCAATATGTAACACACATATATCTTAGCAACGGTTGCTATGTAACTTATTCTCCATAGCAACAGGCTATTTAGATCTTGTTATTTCGGAATAGATTTTAATTAACAGCTTCTGAGCATCAGAATAGTATTTCATTGGGCAGTTCACTCCACTGCACTATAGTTTAGGCTGGTAACGGTTGCTAAGCAACACATTTTTAATATCAATTGGGCATAGCAACTCGATATCTTCTAACTGACTACAACAAAGAATTGAATCAAAGTTACATAACTGTGTTAATTTGACCTCCATGACTATTGAAAATTATATCCATGTAACCATAGATAGGTCTTGTGAATAAACACAAGCACAAGATCACACACACACACACAAACACCCACACTCACACACACCCTCTCACACTCACACACACCCTAATTAACACACCCACATACACACACTCATATTTTATACGGAGTCTCCCCAGGACCTTTGAAAATTATTCATGCAACCATTGTCTGTGAAATATGAACAAAAGAACAAGCACATCACACACAGACACTCACACCCTCCACACTCAACTTTACAAACACCCCCCCCACCCCCACACACACAAACACACATATTTTATGAGGTCACCCATATCCCCTTCCCCCTGTCTTGGCACAGAAAAATGTTTAGATTATTTTGTTCTGCTCTTGAGTTAGTGGTATTCAAACTAAGTTAACCCAACTTCCAGTGCTTCTATGAACTGCAATATTAAGCGCCTTGTAAATGTTGACATTTCTTACAAGCACTTTCGTCCGAAATGTGATCGCGATTAAAAATCTACACGTTAATTTAATTGACTGATAGTTCCGCCCCATGAGGTATTGTTTAAATTGAATGGACATTAACAAATTCGATTGGAAAGAGTTTAAAATTGACCGGGAAAATCTATATTAAAATTCCTACCATTTCTAGGGATGGCATCACTTTGTCATCATTGAATTCATACCCCTTTTCAAAGGAATATCCTGGTTTGAATACAATCAGGGTTCTTTCACATTTGAGCGATCTGTCACTGTGCTATCTGCTGATGATGGGGTTTTTTTTTTTTTTTTTTTTTAATTATTTTTTAAAATTTTTATTTGGTGGGCTCTCATAAATTGATGAAACCCGCCTTGAAATGCTCCCTATTGGCTAATGACAAATGTCACAGAGACTGCGCTATATATAAAAAAATGTGAACATGCCTCAAACTGAATTTTCAAGTTCATTGCTTTGTGGTGAGAAAAAAAAAAATCTTTTCCATGTCCCCATGGCCAATCTACAGGGCTTTTTGGAACCGACCCAGGGCTCCACCTCATCTTCTGTTCTTTAATCTGAATTTTTTTTCCTATTTCCCAAATATTCTCAGTCATAATTCAGTCACTCCTTTCCACATCTCTGCCTCCTTCCCTTACCCAAACCTCTTGAAAAGGAGAAAGAAAACATAACAAACAAATTATTTTAAGACAACAAAATGACAATGCATTTTTAAATGTGTTAACCCCAGATCTTGCAATGGGTGATCAAGATATTGGAAAAATCATTTACATTTAAGTTATTAATTGGTTTGTAATTTGCATCGGGTATAGTCTAGGTTCATAATCTTCGATGTGATATCTTTCTTTAGGTAATTGTTCCAAATCGGCCGGTAGATTGATCATAGGCACATGGAAAAGGGGAGTTCATGCTTTTGCAGTGCTCTGCTGTCTATGTTAAACTTTTTAAAGTCATTCTGATTTTTACAGTCACTTTCTAAGCCAGTCCTTTTACTGAGATCACTTTCATTAAGTTTACTATCAGGGTCGGACTCTGCATCATCTGTATTGACAATTTTTTAAAGTATGTCCCCAAATTTCTCAAGCATTACACTCTTATCCCCCATTTCGGCTTTAAGATCTTGTTTCTATTGCCCAGTTACGTCCATCTATTTGTCTAGAGAGTTCTGATGTAGGTACATTTGTGCAAGCTTCCATATTCTTGCCTGAAAGTTAACAGTGATGCACATGCTGTTCTGGGACCCTTCTGCACGAAGGCTGTGTTGCCAAAGCAAATTATTTGTTTTTCTTCTGTAATACTTGTCCATTACCATATTATTCAGCTTTTTGTTCCCATACAATCTTTTGATTACATCTGTCATTTCATAGTCAACTGCCCAAGCTCCTCCATCACATTGATATACACCTTGAATTACCCTGTATGATCTTGATTCCTCGGACACTCCATATTCCCTTTAATGCACTTGTGCTATTACAGCTTGTAAATGCATTCAAGACTAATAAGGCAGACTAGTAACAAGATGTACAAGGGACATGGCTAGGGTGGTAAGATCAATCCAACACCTTCTCTTGTTTCTACCGGTCTCGAAGATCATGTTGATCCATTCTAAGACTCTTCTGGAGACATAGTATAATGAAGCAGGATGAAGAAGATGTCGGAATCGGGGCTCCTCACCCTAACAACTGGAATCCACACTTCTTATCGTACAAGATGTACAGCACGTGCAGCATGTTTCTTCCTGTGTAGAATGCAACACATCTAGTTCGACACAAGTTTCCTTTTCCATCAGGAATTAGTTGAAAGACCAATTTGTTTCGATGATGATAACTTCATGAGGTGCCATAGTTCTGCTGAGGTACAACTTCTTCAATCTCATAAGTGAAGTCTTACGAACCTTGTTGTCATCATTGCTTCAAGTCCTTTGGCATCTTTGTCTTCATCCAACTCAAATTTGTCACTGACACCTCGTCGCATCCTCTCTACACCTTTCACCGGCTCTCTCTTGTAGATGTCGGTATTAAGCACATCTGTTGATTGAAGGGGCAGAGATGATACTATCTTTTTGGAAATTTCCCTGAAGATGGCTGGGATTTGAAGTAGAGTGTCGATACAGCATTGCGATCTTCAGTGAACTTAGCCTCGCAGGGATTATCAGGTAACTTTGCATCATGATGGAAGAGAAACATTTGGATTTGTCTTTTTGGCAAGAAATCAATCTGTTAAAGGCTGTGATGATGCAAAGTTACTTGATCCCAGTTAGGCTATGTCCACTGAAGACGGTAATGCTGTATCCAATACTCTACGTGAAATCTCAGCCACCTTCAGGGAAATTTCCCAACTAGCATCTCTGCCCCTTCAGTCAACTGACATGTACAAGAGCGACTCGATGAAGGGCGCAGAGAAGATCCGACGATTAGGCGTCAGTGACAAACTTGGTTTGGGTGAAACAAAGAGGCTAAACGATTAGAAACAGTTTCTTACGATAATGACAACAAGGTGCAATTCCTAAGACTTCTCTAATTAGATTGAAGCAGTTTCGGCAGAAACTCTGTCAGGTCATGAAGTTATCATCGTTGCTACAAGTTGGTCTTTCAACTAACTCCTGATGGAAAAGAGAACTTGTGTCGAACTAGAGGTGTTGCATTCTACATGAAGAAACTTACTCCCGTGTAGTGCTGTACATCTTGTACGCTAAGAAGTGCAGATTAAAGTTTGTTATGGTGAGGATCCCCGATCCTGACATATTCTTTATCCTCCTTCATTATGCTACGTCGTTAGAAGAGTCTTAGAAGGGATCTACCAGACCAGTAAAGGCAACAGAAGGTGTTGTATTGATGTTACCACCCTAGCCATGTCCCTTGTACATCTTGTTACAGGTGTGCCTTATTAGTCTTGAATGCATTTACAGGCTGTAATAGCACAAGAGTATTAAAGGGATATTTGAATGCCCGAGGAATCAAGATCATACAGGGTAATTCAAGGTGTATGTCAACGTGATGGAGGAGCTTAGGCAGTTGACTATGAAACGACAGATTTAATAAACATACTGTATGGGAACAAAAATATTGTGAAGCTGAGTAATGTAGTGGTGGACCAGTATTACAGAAGAAAGAAAATACTTTGCTTTGGCAACACGGCCTTCATGCAGAAGCGTCCCAGAACAGCATGTGCGTCACTGTTAACTTTCAGGCAAAAATCTGGAAGCTTGCACAAATGTACCTGCATCAGAACTCTCTAGACAAATAGATGAACGTGGCTGGGCAATAGAAACAAGATCTTAAAGCCGAAATGGGGGATAGGAGTGTACTGCATGAGATATTTGTGGACATACTTCAAGAAATTGTCAATACACATGATGCAGAGTCCGACCCTGATAGTGAACTCAATGAAAATGATCTCAGTGAAAGGACTGGCTTAGAAAATGACTGTGAAAATCAGAATGAATTTAAAAAGTTTAACAAAGACAGCAGAGCACTGGAAAAGCATGCACTACCCTTTTCCATTGTGCCTATGATCAATCTACAGGCCGGTTTGGGACAATTACCTTACCTTAACCTTAACTATACCCGATGCAAATTACGGACCAATTAATAATTTAAATGTAAATAATTTTTACAATATCTTGATCACCCATTGCAAGATCTGGGGTTAATACATTTAAAAAATGCATTGTCATTTTGTTGTCTCAAAATAATTCGTTTGTTGTGACTGCTTTCTTTTTCCTTTTTCAAGAGCTTTCGGAAAGGGAAGGAGGCAGAGATGTGAAAAGGGGTAACTGAATTATGACTGAGAATATTTGGGAAACAGGAGAAATGATTAAAGATCAGAAGATGCGGTGGAGCCCTGGGTCGGTATCAAAAAGCCCTGTAGATTTACCATTGGGACATGCCACAAAGCAATGAACTTGAAAATTCAGTATGAGGCATGTTCACAGTTTTGTTATATCGTAAAGTCGATACGACATTTGTCATTAGCCAATAGGAAGCATTTCTAAGCGGGTTTCATAAATTTATGAGAGCTCGCCAAATAGAAATAAAAAATTATAATAAAAAAAATATAAGTTAGTTGATTTAACATGTAGATTTTTAATCGCGATCACATTTCGGACGAAAGTCCTTGTAAGAAATGTCAACATTTACAAGGCGCTTAATGTTGTAGTTCACAAGAGCACTGATGGTTGGGCTAACTTAGTTTGAATACCACTAACTCACGAGCAGAACATAATTATCTAAACATTTTTCCGTGCCAAGACAGGGGGAAGGGGATATGGGTGACCTCATAAAATGTGTGTGTGTGTGTGGGGGGGGGGGGTTGTTTGTAAAAGTTGAGTGTGAGAGGGTGTGAGTGTCTGTGTGTGTATGTGCGTGTTCTTTTGTTCATTCACCAGACCAATGGTTGCATGAACATAATTTTCAAAAGTCATGGGGGACCGTATAAAATATGAGTGTGTGTGTGAGTGTGGGTGTTTGTGGGTGTTTGTGGGTGTGTGTGATCTTGTGCTTGTGTTTATTTAAAAGACCTATGGTTACATGGAAATAATTTTCAAAAGTCATGGAGGTCAAATTAACACAGTTATGTAACTTTGATTCAATTCTTTGTTGTAGTCAGTTAGAAGATATCGAGTTGCTATGCCCAATTGATATTAAAAATGTGTTGCTTAGCAACCATTACTAGCCTAAACTATAGTGCAGTGGAGTGAACTGCCCACTGGAATACTATTCTGATGCTCAGAAACTGTTAATTAAAATCTATTCCGAAATAATAAGATCTAAATAGCCTGTTGCTAGGGAGAATAAGTTACATAGCAACCGTTGCTAAGATATATGTGTGTTACATATTGCAGGTCATGTGTGCCATCAGAGTGACCTGACGAATCATTGCACCTTGTTTATTATGTTCTTACAAATTTCTAAATCAAAATAACATTTGTTTGTAGCTTTCACATATGCCATAGCACACGTCGTACAGTAGGCAGACATACAGGAAATGGCTACTTTTTGGTAAAAATGGTCATGTAACGTTTTTGTAAAAATGAACACTGCGCAGTCATGCGTGATAATTATGAGATGTGTTATACGTCAAATGAAAGAAGAATAAATTCTCTTGAGCTCTATTACATTAACTTTGGCTATATGTTTATCAAATTTAGTTGACAGTAATTGAAACTTTGTTATTCGTATTTTAACCCAAAAAGCGTTCTGCCAGAGGTCAATTTTTGTGACCTTTTGACCTCTCGTGACATTTACGTTACATTAAATTGCAAAATCTTTATATCATCTTGTAGCCCTATTCAAGACCAACATTTTGAGGGGTCACTTGCTCCATAAAAATGATATCTCGAAAAGTTATACATGGTTTTCTTGTACATACCCTTAATATAAACCATTTCAGTGAGGAAAATGGGCGTGGTCAAAGAACTCCATGGGGGTCCCTCGGGAATGAGTTTTTTTTCTGTTAAACTCAATTTTCCGATTCACCAGACCCATAGCTACACGAGGATACCCATGAACATGAGTCGGCGGGGGGGGGGGGGGGGGGGGGGGGTGCAGGGTTTCGACCCTAGCCCATGTACTATTTAAGAATATCGAAAAAACTCAATTTCGAAAATTTGACCAAAAATTAGGTTTATGACGGTTCGTAAAAACAGCGACGAATTGCTTACAAAACCCATTTATCTGTGTCACCTAGACCAGATCTGGAAACAGATTGTGAGATTCTTTGGTGTGAAGTAATATGTAAATATAACAAATCTTTGTTTTTAGGTGTGTTTTATAGACCACCAAGTAGTAGCATACAGGTTGTTAAAGAGCTCAGTAAATCTATGTCTATTTTCAAATAATGGCAAGAAAAATAATAATGTTAGTTTAACTGGTGATTTCAATCTCCCTAGATTAAGATGGCAAAACGGTCATATTAAAGAAATAGATAATACTGAATTGACGCAGAATATACTTACGATTATCGAGAACAATTTTTTAAACCAACAGATATCAGAAACCACAAGAAATACTGATACTACCAGTAGTATATTAGATCTTTTATTTACATCTGATCCATCTATTGTATCTAACGTGAGTATTGTTCCTGGTATAAGCAACCATGAAGCTTTTGTATTCAACATCAATTGTACATTGAAAGAAAGAGGGTGAAGACCCAGAGCAGCTTATTCTTATTCTAAAGGAGATTTTAACCAATTACGACGTGATTTAGTTAATGCTCCATTAACTGAATCACTAGAGAAAGAAAATATAGAATTGTCATGGGTATCTTGGAAAAATATTATATCTAACATTGTCGATAAAAATGTACCCCATAGAATTGTTTCAAAAAAATATCATGTTCCATGGATAGATAAAGACGTTAAAAGAATGTTTCGGAAACGTAAGAAATTCCGTGAAATAAGACGAGACGCTAAAAGACTTGTAAAGAGAAAATATAAAGATTACTTGCAAAACAACCTCTGTGAGGATATTAAGACAAATCCCAAAAGATTCTGGAATTTTGTAATATCAAAGAAAAAATGTCATAATCCAATCCCATGTTTAAAAGTAAATGGAACTACTCTTATTGATGATAAAGAAAAGGCTAATGCTTTAAACAAACAATTTGAGTCTGTATTTAATAATGATAATAATGTTACTGTCCCACCATGTGAAAAAAGAAACGATATAGTTGTGATGAGTGATATTTATTGTAGTGTAACTGATGTATACAAATTACTTAAAGTATTGATGTCAATAAGGCTCAAGGACCTGATGGTTTATCTCCCCGTATATTGAAAGAAGGTGCTGAACATCTCGCACCATCACTTTGTAAACTATTTAATATGTCACTTTCAAAAGGAGAATTACCAAATGACTGGCGAAGAGCAAACGTATCCCCTCTTCTTAAGAAAGGTAACAAAGAAGACCCGGGGAATTATCGCCCAATATCACTTACCTCAATTATTTGTAAACTGCTTGAAAAGATTGTTTGTAAACACATTGTTAATCACCTTAATCTTCACAATGTCTTATGTGATAACCAACATGGTTTTCGAGAAAAGCGATCATGTGAAACCCAGTTGATTGAAGCTATTCATGACCGGAGTAGTTGGATGAACTCTGGTCACAGTATTGACATTGCATTTTTAGACTTCGCTAAAGCATTTGATAGCGTGTCACTTAATTTATTAGAACAGAAACTTTATATGTATGGTATTCAAAACTCAAATTTAAAATGGATCATGAATTTTTTTAAATGTCGTTCACAAAGAGTCGTTATCAATGGTGAATATTCTAATTGGATTCCTGTAAAGTCAGGTGCTCCACAAGGGACCATTTTAGGTCCAATAATTTTTCTATGTTTTATAAATGATATATCTGATAATATTTCTTCAACTATTAGACTTTACGCAGACGATTGCATCCTATATAGGCATATTGATTCTATTGACGACTGTAAAATGTTACAGAAGGATCTTAATACATTACACAAATGGGCAAATTTATGGCTTCTTGATTTTAATTTAAATAAATGCAGGATAATGCAAATGTCACGAAAGTCCATTTACCCGAACTACGACTATAAGTTGGGAGGACATAATTTTAAAAATACGAAGTCGGAAAAGTACTTAGGGATAACTATAAATGATTCACTCAATTTTAATACCCATTGTAACGAAACATACGTAAAGTGTAGTAAGATTGTTGCCATAATAAAAAGAAATTTTATAAATTGCCCAATATCTGTCTTTAAGACCCTATACGACTCTCTTGTACGTCCATGTCTCGAGTATTGTTGTACTGCATGGGACCCCTACAGAGTGACACATATAAATACCGTCGAACGCATCCAAAAACGATATTTAAGATTAATGTTTAAAGATTGGGAAACAAGTTATAATGAACTCTTAGAAAAATCAGGTTTTGTAAAATTAGACAGAAAGACGCAAGTACCACCGATTAGTAATGTTTTATAAATTGTATATGATATGGTCAGCATCGGTACGACTGAAAGAATTAAACGTGCTCACAGAATAGGCCTTAAGGCCTCGTCACACCGAGTCGGCGTCCGGGTCACGGCACGGGCCCCGTTCCGGTTCAACAATGGGCAAAAACGGTCGAAATGAATCGGCCGTGTAGGGAAGGCGGGTAAGTTGAGCCAAATTTGGTTTTCGCATGCTGAGACTGAAATGAATGATTATTTCTAAAAAATGAGTATCGTGCATGTTAGTTTGGTTATTGGACAATATTTTGAACCTATTTCCCACTTTCAATCCCCTAAAAAAAAATTTTCATGACCTTTTGAAAAAAGAGATGTCAAATGGCTCAACTTACCCATAGGCGGGTAAGTTGAGCCACCATCTGGGGTAAGTTGATCCCATCGGTCCCAGTATCTCATTTGCATACAATTTGTAGAAAATATGATGTCGAGATTGTAAACTGAATTCAGAACTCATCATAGATATTACCTGTCTCACAACAACAAAAATCAATTACATATCAACTATATTCCCCAAATTACCATTAGTAATAGTATTAAATCATTGTTTTATTATTATTGTAGATTTCTGTATATATTTCTTGTTGCAAACCATGGCTCAACTTACCCCGTTCGGTCTGGCTCAACTTACCCCAGACTGACTGATAACACTAGGCCTACATAAATTTACAAATCTGCTCAATCATTTGAGAAACAGCTATGATGAGATTAAGATCAATATATGAACTACAAATTTTAATCTAGTATTTCCAATATAGGTATCATGCATGAAGGATAAAATGGCACGTTACATTGTTCACACGATTTTCACTTTTATAGCTGAAAATCACTCTTTTCTCTCTAACAAATTGGCATGTGCTTCTAGCTTCAAAACAAAAATGTTGGGTGAGAGGTAATACAAATGATAATCAATAGATAGCACTATTTCAAAATCTGGCTCCAGCATAATTGATTTATGAGGGGTGGCTCAACTTACCCCATGGCTCAACTTACCCCGGTCTCCCCTACTATTGCAGTGAGACTGCAGGTCACAACAAACACGGGCTGTGCCGTACTAGCCGGAACGGCAACCGGTACGGTTTTTATGGGATCGCTCTTGGAGCGATTTGAGACGGTTTGCCGTACCGGTTACCGGACCGGACTCGGTGTGACGAGGCCTTTAATGACAATGATATGAAAATGAATGTACTATTTGCAAAGACGGATTATTTCAAGAATTCTTTTTATCTACGAACTGCCAATGAGTGGAACTTACTCCCAAATAATGTCATTAATAGTCCATCTCTCTATACTTTCAAAATAGCCTTGAAGAGTTATTTACACATTTAACTTTATTTTTAACTCTGCAATAACAGTATTTGTCTTCTTTTAAATATAATTACTCTACATCAAAATTTGCAATATCAATATATACATAAATGCTTGTTATGCTGCAAAATTCCTAATAGTTTTTAATATCATCGTATACTCAATATTCATATTTTGGAATGTGATTTTATCTTACTCTATTTACTCGTGTACATACTAAACTTCCTATTTTACTGTGTCGTGTTCCTTATGAGTATTTGCTATATTCGCTTTTATAATGATTATTTTGTAACTTTGTTTTGATGCAATATTGATTTTCTTGTAATTTTATCTTTTATCGGGGATGCAGACCTGTTCGGGTTTTTACAAATCCTTTTCTGCATCCCTAGACAAGTTTGTCTGAATAAATACAATACAATCTTAAAACAGTAAATTTTTAAACAAGGCTAAGTATACGGCAGCACATAATTAATTTATACCAGTCTGCTGCAAGTGTAGGACTGTTTATTGTACATTTAGGTTTCCTTAGTTAGTTGACCTTATTTCTATTCAGCTTTGGTATTTAGTTCAGCTTTGTTACCAACCATTTCCTCTTTGACTTTCAACCTCCTTCTCTATCATTCCTTTCCTATTCAGATGTCTTCATTCATTACATTCCACATCTGATTCTTTTGTTCAACATTCTTATTACATAATCATCTCATCATTTTATTCATCTTCATCCTCTTAACTCTTATTGGTTATTCTTATGAATTGGACTTTTCCATTTTGAGTTGGATCCTCCATTCTCTTTATTTCTATTGGTTAATCTGTCTTATTTGAATATGTAAATTATCTTGAATATTAGTTTGATTTGTGATGTGGCAAAGTAGCCCCTTTAATAAATCAGTGCTTTACCAGACTTCATCCTGTTAAGTTCTATTTTATTTGTGTCCTGCTCCTGTTTCTGAATCTTCCGTTTGCTGTTATTTGATTGCTGTTGATGTTTGAGCTTATATTTCACTTCATTACAAACTGTTCATTTTAAAACCCCACAACTGGTGGCAGCGGTGGGATTGATTGACTGATGTGTGTTTGAGCTTATATTTCACTTCACTACAAACTGTTCCATTTTAAAACCCCACAACTGGTGGCAGCGACGGTCTTGCCCCGCCACGCCCTACAAGCCTTTCCGTTCCTGCTCACGTCTACCATCTTATATTTTTGCAATTCGAAGATTAATTTCAACTTCTACTCTACACCACAGACTGTTCATTTAACGTCGGCTGATATCTACTCTACCTCGGTGAGTGTAACCTGCTACGTATGAATACACTTCTGTTGGAGTATTTGTTACTCAGTGAACTCTACCCTTCAGTCTTATAAACTGATTTTCGACACGATATTGAAAGACTTAACAAATTTGTCTGCTTAGAACTGCCTCATTTATAGAGACTCTTTTGCCAATTTTAAGAGACTCCCACAGTATTTTTCCGTCTGCCGCCAACCGTGATTTGTCATGCCTCTTCATTCATTTAGGCCAGACTCCTACAACTTACCTGGCTATCCTGAAGGACAACCGAACTTACCTACTAGTTTTGATATGAACAGTAATGTCCTTCAGTTGATCGACCGCGTGGACTGCCTTGAAAAGCTTGTTCGCAGTCTTCAACAACAACTCAACTCCACAGAACGGTCACCAACTTGTCTATTTGCCAATGCCTCAACGCAAACCGACGATTACAACAGCTCGACAATGGACTTCGAAACGCTCAACGAAAAGATCCGTTGTTCTCAATGCGAAGACAGAGACATTTCAACGCTGAAGTATTTCCTCGATCACAACATCATCCCCGAAGCTAGCGAAATATCTAACTTTCAACCGAAGATGCGTCGTTACCTCTGGCATCTTCCTCGATTTGTGGTGCAAGACAGCTGTGTACCGCAAAAAGATGGACTCTGATCGCATCACCGAAACCCTCCAGCTTGTTGTCCCATCCAGCCTCGTATCCGAAGTTCTTCACACTCTCCACCCTTCAGTAGGTCATGTCAGCTTGCAAAGTACACTAGACACGATTTCTAAACGTCTGTTTTGGCCCTTCGCGCACAGAGACATTACCAACTTCTCGAGCAATTGTCATCTTTGCCACAGTTCTAGTGCCAACAGTGAT
>CALNVZ010003435.1:6913102-6923106 GCA_940671915.1 Paracentrotus lividus | reverse complement strand
ACACAACAGGAAATGGGTGTATGTTGTGCTGTTGTTGAAAAGCACATGGTTTTATAACCCATTCGTGGATGGGTTTAAAAATTTGAGTATAAAATCATTGATATCTGGAAGGTAAAATGTAAAGCAAGCAATTGGCTTGCAATTTTGAAGAGATACCAGACTGATCTAAGTGTTTATAATTATGTTTGCAAAATGAGCTAAATCAAATAAATTGCAATTTGAATATCGTTCAATGTTACTACATCCCTTTAACACTAGTTACATGTACCTAACATACTTGTACAAGTGTACCTCAATATCTTACCTTTGAATATGAGATGAATAATTTCAGTTTCAAATCAGGAAATAAATCACACTAGAATCCATAGCAATTGGAAATAACACACAATATGAATAGACTGGATCTATAGACTAAATCTATAATCAGAAGAGTATTTGCACCAACTACAGCTGCAGGTTTATGTGTGGTGTGAAGAAAGAAACTTTCAAAGAAGTACGTAAACTTATTCCAGTAGAAAGAAGAATGCATTCACTTTGCAATTAAAATGGCGGCCCCTTTAACAAGGTATTCCCCTTTTGTAATGCCAGGACGCGGGTTTTTCCATGATACAATTTAGAGTATTGATATGAACGGTATTATTTGGCTTCATGCTTGAATGAACAACCCACAGTTGCAAGGTAGTGAGAAATATCACTACAAAGTTCAACTTGTATAATTGTATAATTGTATACTTGTATAATTGGCCTATTACATGATGATCCCTATGAATATGGTTCGGTGTAAAAATGGCAGAGGTAATAATGGCAGAGGTAAAAATGGCAGAGGCAAAAATGGCAGAGGTAAAAATGGCAGAAGGTAAAAATGGCAGAGGAAGCAGAGAATGGCAGAAGGTAAAAATGGCAGAGGTAAAAATGGCGGGAGCGTAGAAATGGCAGAGGTAAAAATGGCAAGAGGTAAAAATGGCAGAGGTAAAAAAGGCAGAGGTAAAAATGGCAGAGGTAAAAATGTCAGGTCTACGCAATTAATTGTCATAGCAAATCCACTGAATAAAACATGGCCAATTCCCTTGGGTGGTATCTCACTTCTCGGAAACGCCTTCATGACAGATAAAAAAAATATATATATTACGTCTCCGTCTCCGATGTTGCTGAGACGTCGCGGAGAATGTCTCCACGACGTCTCCGCGACAGTTTAAAAAAAACTGTAACAAAGCACTTTCAAAAGAACCGTCTCGAAGTTGTTTTAAGTGACTCATGAAACGTCTCAGAGAAGTCTCCGCAACAATTTTTTTTAAATACTTGTTTAAAACGTTTCATGAGTCGCTGATACAACTTTGAGATGTTTTTTTAAAAACTGCTTTGTTACAGTTTAATGAAAAATGTATCGGAAACGTCTTTTACTACATCTCCGCGACATCGGAGACGTCTCTAATACTTTTTATTCCGTCGCAGAAATGATTCTCGTCGCGGAGACGTCTCCGCGACGGAATCCTTTGTTTCACGTATAAAGAGTAGGACCTATTAGAAACGTGTCTGAAAATTAAGGAGAAAGAGGAGACTTAGGATACAAGCTATAATGGCAAAACGCAATATTGACAAAATCCGTCTCAAATGTGTTTCCGCGAAGTGAGATACCAAAAGGGGTAAATGTTAACAAAGAAAGCTAGTTATAAGAAGGGATTATAAAATATCATTGTTGGAGTGTTCTTAACTTTTAAATTGATGCCTTGCATTTGGACTAGCTGATTATGAGCTATTGCAATATCAAAGTATATTGGGCGATTGTTATAGTCATTATACTGCACGTGTTACATCAAAATCGTATTGGTAGTTTTATTCTATTTTCCTCTCATGAGGTAGAAATAATAAAGAATTACTTATAAAACATGTTGTTTTTTGTATGTAAACAAAAACGTGCACACCTATTTTAAGATGGAATTTCCACACTGACGTCGTAATTTATTTTTAATTTGTTATAACATGTACAGTTAAAAGGTAAAAATGTTAAATAAAACAATTGTTCACTTTGGTATAGCAATATCTCATAGCAGATAGTAATCTCTCCAAATGGAAGTCAGTCAATTCTAAAGATAAGGACCCTCCAGGCAGTCCAGCATTGAAATTTGAAAATCCCTTTTCAGTTTTCTTCATGAATGTTTTACCCCTTTCCTAAAGGGAATTTGCCATAATTATGAAGAATGGGCATTGCTATGACAATTGGCTTGCGAAAGACATTCCATTTTACTTCTGGCATTTCTTTTACCTCTGCCATTTTTAACCTCTGCCATTTTTTGCCCTCTGCCATTTTTACCTCTGCCATTTTTACCTCTTCCATCTTTACCTCTGCCATTTTTACCTGCTTGCCATTTTTACCTCTGCCATTTTCTCTGCATTTTACCTCTGCCATTTTTACCTCTGCCATTTTCATCCTCTGCCATTTTTACCTCTGCCATTTTTGCCTTCTGCCATTTTTACCTCTGCCATTTTTACCTCTGCCATTTTTTGCTTCTGCATTTTTACCTCTTGCCATTTTTACCTCTGCCATTTTTACCTCTGCCATTTTTACCTCTGCCATTTTTACCTCTGCCATTTTTACCTCTGCCATTTTACGCTCTGCCATTTTTGCCTCTGCCAATTTTTACCCTCTGGCCATTTTTACCTCTGCATTCCTTGCGCAATTTTTGCCCTGCTGCCATTTTTACCTCTGCCATTTTTACCTCTGCCATTTTTGCCTCTGCCATTTTTACCTCTGCCATTTTTACCTGGCACCATGAATATAGCCATACATATTTTATCTTTTACATCAATGGGATACTTTAAACACTCTCTTTAGATACTCTTGACACTTCTCCTATAGAATGAGTCATAATCAGCATTAATGGGAATTGATTACAATGTTGCAATCACAAATGTATGAACTTTTCACTAATATGACTATGTAAAATTGGGAGTAGGGGGGGGGGGGACTGCCAGCATGCCCCTATGCAGGTATCCAATTGCACCTTAACTAATCGAAACTGAATAGAGTTGAAATTGTAATGTTTTGGTTTGGTTTGGTTTTTTGAGTGGAGGGGGGTAATATGTACCTCCTTGACAAACAACTTCCTCAATATAACAATGGAAATCTCTAACAACAGGATATTTTTAAAAGTAGAAGTATAAAAAGCTTGGCCGGAGGGATATGTTCACTCTTCAGATACATGTAGGTACCCTATTTTAACCATGTTAGAAGATATATCTTTGTCTTAGCATATGATACCTATCAAGGCTGGATCTAATCTATTATGTTATGAAAATAACAAAAGATCTCAGACATATGCCATCAAACAAAGTTTCCTCATTATTATCCATTTATAGTCACTACAATACATTTTAAGAATATTTTTTTGCATTGAAAACTTCAGGTCTTAAAAATCAGTTGACAATAAAATAATAAGTTTGTGAAATTGTAAACTGTAAGATCTCCTTTTCGGAACGAAGTTGACGCACTTATGCACCTTGTTAACACTTTAGCATAGCACCTAGTTTACTCACCAGCGGAAAGGGTTATGCTGTGTTTCAATCACGTTTTTCCAATATAGATTTTAAAACATATTTTCTTGTGCAGAATCGGACAGCACACATCCAATGAGTAATCCACGAGAAGTATGGGCATGTTTCATCACATATTTTTGATACAGCCTTGACTATTTGTGCTTAAGACAAGGGCGGTTTGGAGCTGTTTAGTGAGTAATCTGAGGGGCGGTCTCGGGGCGGTTTAGGTGCTAAAGGTTTAAGACATTAATCCAATAGGCCTACAAACTGTACAAAGTCCTTGGGATAGGACTTAAAACCATAGCCCCTGGTCATTCACTTACAGCATTTAATTGCTTTCTGGGTAGATTATTATATGTGAAATAAACCAATAACAAGTATATAACATAGGGGTCTAACTTAGTTATAGTTATTTCCAGACACATAATCTCAATTGGATGTAACAAGCAGACGCAGCCTCATTGTGGTAATGCAGCTTTAGCTCTGTGCCGATTATCTAGGTCAACATGCATACCTTACCCTACAGCTAAACCGACAAGCCCCCGTCGCATCGCCTTCGGCAACGGGGCTGTGTATAGTTACCCTACAGTCAGATGAGAATTTTGGATAAACAGAGAGCGGTGGTAGAATGGCAAAGGAGCGGGAGCCCACCCCGTCCCCATGGCGTGGTAATAGGGGTATAATAACCGACCAGTCCCCGGCGACGGGGCTGTGTATAGTTAGGGGTAAATACCGGTAGATCACTACGACCATTGTGATGGAGGAACTGCGTGATGCGCATCTTGATGAATAATACAATTTTCAATAAAATGACACTTTTACTCACACAGGTCTTACCCCAGTTGACTTGTTTTGATGTCAATTTGCCAACCAATCCGTCAACATGAAGTAGCGGATCAATCGTCTCAAATCTTCTCCGTCTGCAATATTCCATGTTGGGTATATATACAGTGCGCAGGCGCGATGATTAGTGCGAGATGAATGGATGTAACAAAATCATAACGTCATAAAAGTTTGGAAGGGTTGACCAATGAGGACAGTTTATTGTACCTTGTCCAACAGGTGCAAATAAAATAATTGACCAATAGCGGGGCTAGTTCGTGATGTAGGCCTACAGAGAAATCCTGTAAAATGTCTTAAATATTGTTTTATATAAAATATTAACAGAGTAATTTAATTGACTACTGACATAAAGATGAACCCTACAAGGCCCTTAATCTTTCAATATCAAAACCTTGCATTAATCTTCTAGGTTATCCACGATTTTCTAAATGATGTTCTCTGAGTTGATGCGTTCCATTGGTACCCCGGGATTGGTATTCGAATAGTGAAAATGATCTTAATCTCAATAAATAAAAATGAATTTGTAAAATGAACGAATATTTTTAATCCTCGTTTTGGGGGTAATTGGAATAATGAGGGAGATTTGAGCCAGTTGATACATTTCATACATGCATGCGCGTATTCTGGGGGGGGGGGGGCTTTACAGGACCGGCGCCCCGGGTAGGCGCCCAAAAGGGCGTCAAATTGACCTCATGAGCTTCAAAGGGCGCCAATTGACCTTAGAGGGGCGCCGAATTGAGGAAATGTAAAAAAAAAAAATAATAATTAAGCGATTGACAATCGTGAACCAACCCTATGGCTGATGGATTGGACTTTGCGGTTGCGCCGAAGGCCCGCAAATGTTTTCAACACCTTACCACACCCCCCCCCCGCCCCCCCCCCCTCTTATCGCTGGGCCATGCGTAACGTGAAAAAAATGAAGTACCTTTTGGCTGGCCGATGTAATCGAAATGGAAAAAAATAGGAAGTACTTCTAAAAAAAAATCACCAGGGAGCAACCAAAATTCATCATGGACAAAAATCACATCGGGGCCCCCGGAGGCTGCACTAAATCATGGTACGGCCTGTTATAAATGTAGGGCTTCATTAAGGTCATTAATTGTTTTTTTTATATTTCATATTTTTTTTTTTTTCTTGTGCAGTAATTCATGCTACATGGCTACATCCATAAATGTTCTCTTCCATAACAGATAATCTGAGTATAATACGATCGCTATTTTTCTTGATTTGTCAATTGCGAATTAAAGCTGTGGCATAAATTTTCTTCGTTATTTGAGCTGCATTGCAATGCACTGGCGCTCAGACAGGTCGCAGCCACTCATAGGGGACATTCGAGCTTCTCCTCACGTGAGATTATTTTAGAATCTGTTATTTGGACTCCCCACCCCCTCCTCTTCAGCCAGGTCTCCACAGATCTTACGATCTCCTATTCCTTTATTAACTGAGACGAACTTCATCCCCTTCCCCAAATGGCGATGACTTTTAGTACGGCCTTAAAATTGTGGATAAGTGCTACACTTCAGATATCTTGATTTCCTCAAGTGTATACCTGATAAGTAGAGAATGCCTAAATAATGTTACGAAAGTGACTGAACTGCTCTCTGCCTTACCCCTAATACCTGTAGCACCTGGGGTAGACCTGACTCTCAAATACCGAACACCAGTACGACCAATAATATTATACATTACCATCGAACTGCGGTGAGCTTGGTGCGTCGGTTGCGGTCGTGTATCGCTCGATTTTGACGGTAGTTTGAAAACGATTTAGATGATGAGTTAACTTTGAACGGATGTGTGGAAGCGCATTTAAGAATGTCAAGACCGAAAATCTGTCTGGATCAGTACTGCCACTGAATCTATAATTGAATCCTTACGCCTATAGGAGTAAGATTTGATCTCTCAATAGCTATCACAGCCGTGTGTAAAGTTCATAAGCCAACCGCCAAAATTAACGTTCCTAATAATGGGCTATTGGTCGTTGGACGGCCGTAGCGACACGGTATATTGTACTAGCTCAAAACCGCATACAGAATGCCGATATGCCTTTTGGTTAGATATTAATCGACCTGGAACCGCGTATATGACGTTTCCCAATGCAGCTACTGTGTATCGCGATGGTGTATCGAGTCATATCTACCTGGTTGCTATAGTCTTTAATATCTGTTATAAAGCTCAGAACTCATCGAAATTGCCGTATGGCCTTTAGTTCGAGAAATGTAACTGACTGAGACGGAGTGACGTACCAATCGCAGACTGGTATGCGATGGGTGTATAATTATTTTGTATTTTTTTATCTTGTGTATTATATATATGAACATAAGACTCTTCAGTTAGTATTAGAAACTTATTTTATTATTTGATCGCAATATCTATAGAATAGTAATCAAAGATCAATTTGCTATTTACCTCTGGCTTATAGACTGCAGGATAAAGATGTGATTAAGTTGTTAACCTCGTTACTTGAAATTACTATAATATTTTTGTTGTGTAACTTACTTTTTTTTATATTTATTTGCTGCTCCAGGTATGTTCTGCATTGTTGAGAGATATTTTAAAATATAACTGAATTCGTGAAGTTGTTGGCCTTGTACCCCTCTTTCGACGAATTCAATTCATTTCGCGACAAATTCATTCATGATAAGTGTAAATAGTCACTCTGATTGACATCCATTGAAACCGTGCCCTCATCGGGTTCGTCACTTTTATTAGTAAGTTGATTTTTAAACTTGAAATCAGTATTGCTTATGAATTGTTCTTTTCAAAGAATGCATGATTTCACCATGATCATGCTACGGTATGAATTATTATGGAATTACTTTATTTCATGTATACTTCTACTTCAATTAAATTGTTGTAGGCATATCGTTCCCACAGTAAACATAGAAAGAAAATAACATTATTGACACACTTTTATTGTTTAATTAGTTCGGGACTATATGCCAAAATTCTATTATTACGTGTTTGAAACTACTAATTTTCATTTTCATCTTCTCTTTTTGGAAAGGTTCATGCATCTCAACTTTGCCTTTACCATGAATATACTTTGGACATTCTTCAATAGTAATTGGAATAATAAGGGAGACTTGAGCCAGTTGTCAATATTTTTTTTTTTCTTTTTCATAATTTTTTTTTTTAACTGCGCATAACATTATGCCTACATCTATATAAATGTTCTTCATTAACAATAGTCTGATGTAATCCGTCTCTGATTTCGTTTAAAATTTTCTTTCCTTATAGCGCATCGCAATCAATGGAGGGCCCAACAAGTCGCAGTCATAGGGGACATCGAGCTGCCCTCCACCGGAAAGATTTTTAACAAAAATGGTAATTTTCAGACCTTATGCTCTACCCCACCCGCCTGCCCAATACCGATCCCCTTCCCTGGACGACATACCCCTTCCTCAAATGGGTGATGAACTTTTAGATGGCCCTAAAAAATATGCTTAATAGTTACTTCGAGAAATTGGGTTTCCTCAAAACCTGTAATAAAGGTAGAGAAATTGCTAAAAATGTAGAAAGTGGCTGAACTGTCCTCCATCTCCCCTAAGTGCGACAAACTGATTTAGAGATGCAGTTAATCCCTTTGTGAGGATGTGTGGAAATAATTTAAGAAATCGTAGACAAAATTGTGATAGGAATTTATTACGTACGCCTACAATTATAAGGAGAGACTTCCTTATTGATTACAGTGCAAGGCCCCTACATCGAAATTGCCTATTATGCCCTTTAAGTTCCGAGAAATGTAAAATCGACTGAGAACCGGAGTGACGTAACACCAATTGCAGACTGGTATGCGATGGGTGTATGCATTATTTTGCTATTATTTCATCTCTGTTTTAATAATATGAACATTAAGGACCTCATGTCAGTGTAGTATTTGAAACATTATTATTATTTAATCTGATCGCAATATCTATAAAGATCTAATCAAAGATCAATTTGCATAATTTACCTCTGACTTAATAGACTTCAGGATAAAGATGTGATTAAGTTGTTAACCCTGTTCACTTGAAATTACTAATACAATATTTTTGTTGTGTAACTTACCTGTTTTTTTTTATTTATTTTCCTTCACCAGGTTATGTTCTGCATTTGTTTGAGAGATATTTTTGAAAATAACTGAATTCGTGAAGTTGTGGACCTGTACGTGTACCCCACAAATTCAATTCATTTCGCGACAACTTTATTCATGATTTCAGATAGTGTAAATATTCACTCGTTGATTGACATCCATTGAAACCGTGCCCTCATCGGGCTTGGTCACTTTTATTATGTAAGTTGATTTTTAAACTTGAATATCAGGTATGCATATGAATTGTCTTTTCAAAGGAATGCATGAATTTCAGCATGATATGCTACGAGTATGAATTATTATGGAATTACTTTATTCATTATACTTCTACTTCAATTAAATTGTTGTAGGCATATCGTTCCCACAAGATAAACCTAAAAAGAAAATAAACAATTATTGACACATTTTATTGGTTTAATAAGTTCGGACTATATGCCAAAATTCTATTATTACGTGTTTGAAAACTACTATTTTTCAATTTTTTCATCTTCTCTTTTTGGAAAGGTTCATGCCATTCAACTTTGCCTTTTTTTACCAGGAATTTACTTTGGACATTTTCAAACAAATACATTTAAAGCCATAATAAAAGCTACAATCAAGCACATTGAAATTATGTCATTGCCATGGCACCCTGAAGATGGCGCTGTTGAACTTTGGTATATCAGACACTTTTGATACTGTGTAATATTCATTTAATTAACAGCAGGTCTACATAATAATTCCAAACTTCATGAAAATCCTTCATCCACAAACGTATGGGCGTCGCGACCCCAGGTGTGAACCCCCTTCAGACCTAAAAAAGGAGGATTCTTGATGGATGACTGACCTGCTTGACATACTGAACTCTATAATGGTCTTCTAGCTCTTGATGGCCTACCTTACCACCTTTTTATGTACATTTTCACTTGCCCATCGGGTGCGACGGGAAAGAAATTAATGTACAAAAATCTGAAGTTCCAATTTGCGCACTTCCCTTGAAAATGCTGGTGACGCCCATAAAATGCCCAACTCGATAAAACACACACCTTCCATCCTTATACAGCATACATCAATAATAAAAATGGTAGGCCTATAACAAGCGGGATTTTTTTCTCCTTTTTAGTATGACGATTTATCATAACTATAGCCTTTTGGACTTTAATCAGTTGTTTTTCCAACTCATGTGGATCTGTATTAGATGAGATTTGATTAAGTTTTATATTGTGTATGGCATTGTGTAGATTTCATCCCAGTGAATCCACGTTAAAATCAACGATTCGTGAAATTAAATATAATGTTTTCTCTCTCGCACGAAATTAAGAGCTACTGTCTGAGAGAATCAGGCAGGGGGTGGAACATGGGGGTCGGAAATTTTCTTTCATACTTTGAAGTTTTAATACATTTAGGTTAAAACTTAGAAAAATAGTATTAGAATTTTATAATCATAATTATCTTCATAACTATCACAACCCTCTTAAAATGGCCCTTTCGGGTACTACTTAAATTGGCAAATTTTAAATTTAGCACTGTTTTCAACACTAATAAAACTGTATTTAAAATTGTGCAAATCATTTGA
>CALNVZ010003435.1:6894990-6909668 GCA_940671915.1 Paracentrotus lividus | reverse complement strand
TCTAACAAGAAAAGTTGAAGACACTCCACGGATTTGAAACCTGTAATGGATTGACCTATGTTTGGGACACATTCTGTGAAAAAAATCAGCGTGAAAAAAGTTGGGCCATTTTTTTTACACTCCCATGACTATTGCCAAAATTTCCCCTTTTTCTCCTTCCTGAAAAATGCAAAAAATGGCAACATCCCTATTGCAAAAATGGAACCTTCCAATCCTTTGTTTTCAATTTTATTTACATGCCTGCAAAGAAGAACATTTAAATTTAAAGCCCTGCAAATTTCATTTGAATCGAATAATTTCAAATGACTTTTAATAGGTCATGAAAATGACAATAAATTGAAAAATGCAAGGCTTTGAAGTCACCGAAAAAGGGTCAATTTTAGGGGGGTGGGATAACTATGAAGATAAGTATGATCAGAATTTTTTATCCCCATTTTCGTGGGACCTACCCTCTATGTACTTAAACCTCAGAACATAAAAGAAATCCGCCGACCCTCATCTTCCAACTTTTTTCAAATCTGCCTGATTCTCTCAGACAGAGGCTCTTAAGTTTTAATTTTTGTTTCACAAAATCTGCAAGTAACACACAATGTATCAGCATTTATTTTATTTATTTATTTGATACAACACACACACGCATACACACATATCGTTGAAGAAGATTTCACGCCTCAATTATTTTTCCTCCTCATGTTCCATTTTTATTGATACAGACTGCATTCATCCTTATGCCTATATTCATATTATATGCTATTAACTGCACTGGTCTAACAGCAGTTGGTCTAATTCTCTGTTTGTCTAATACCATATGGGCTAAACCCATTTGGTCTACCAACAGTTTGGTCTAACTTTGTTCTAATATATTTATTTGATTTAATTCTCATTTAGTCTAATGACCAATTCGTCTAATCACCAATTCGTCTAATAGCCAAATGGTCTAATTGCAGTTTTGTCTATTGCCGAACTTAATATATATTTGGTCTATTACCAGTTTGTTACTGAAATCGACCAATTGGTGATAGACCAAATGGACATTAGGCGAACTGAACATTAGATGAAATAGAATTAGATCATGTGGGATGAGACCAAATGGATATTAGTCAAAGTGGGTTTAGACTAAATGGCAATTTACCATTTATTTTGACACATCCCAAGTCACATGGGCGAGCAAGAACAACGTTATTCAAGTACTCTAACACAGAGCTAACGACTTTCTGGTTCTAAGGAGATCCTTTTGACAATTATTTCATGTTAAAAGGTAAATTGACAATTGGTCCAAACCCACTTTGACTAATTCCCGTTTAGTTTCATCCCACACGGTCTAATTCCATTTCCATTTCATCTACAACTAGTTCGTATAATTACCATTTAGTCTAATTGCCACTTCACATTTTTACCAATTTGTCTAATTCCCATTTCGTCTAATGTTCATTTGTGAATTAGACCTAAATGCAATTAGACAATTTGACTATAACATGGTTGGCAATTAGACCAAATAATCATTAGACCAAGTATGTATTAGACAAAGGAAAACCAAATTGTTAGTAGATCAAGTGGGTTTAGGTCATTCATGTTTGATTGGACAAAAAGAGAATTGGACCAGCTGCTGTGAGAACAAGTGGATATAAACCGTTATAAAGCAGTCCGACAAGTCAATGTTAAAAAAAAAAATATGTAGGATCATGTGTTTTAATTTGATAATGTTGAGATCGTAGCCAGGGGGTGGGTCCTGCACCGTCAACCCCCCCCCCCCCACCCAAAAAAATCCATAGTCTGCTGGGTGATACAAATTTACACCTGTGCTAGCTACTATGGATGACAAAGGAAGATGATTAAAAACAAACCTTGTACACCAATTTGGGTCATAGCTAACCAATGACTCTCTGGACATTTACATAAACCTTTAATCATGTTCTTGAACTATTGAAATACAAGAAATGCTTTTGACTCAAGTCAATTTTGACTCAGGATTTTCAAAGGTCCAAGATCTCGGTCATCAGAGATATAAGTAGAAACTTGGTATCACTGGACAGAATATGGGTTATTCTTTAACGAGAAACAAATATTAAAGGCACATTATACACTACAAGGCTCTGAAAGTGGAGTCCTAATCTTTCTTGGATGTCATTCCCTGTATACATGACAGATTTCAACATACCTATAGAACAGTTGTATATTCATTACATAGCTATTGCTAAATCTTAACATGTCAATAAGAAACTAACTGAACAAAGATCACATGTTTATAAATTTCAACATTTTATTAACAAATAATGCATAGTAGTTCACAAGTAGGCCTACATATTCAAGGAAGCCGCTTACATGCTTATATTACACTCCAATTGTTAGAACACATTTGCATTGACTATACACATGATACAAAATTGAATAAGAAAGAAACATTATTTTAGACTGATAGATCCATGAATGACACATATATTTCAGGCACCCTTTACACACTGCTTATTAAGAGATAGAATACATGTATACTTCCATTTACATGCTTATTAACAGATAAAATATACTCCCATATGAAAGCAAAAATATCAACATGTTACTTCTAATGAAGCATTTGGAAATGAAACGAGCGTGATAAAACGATTAAACTAAGACCATCCATTTCATTTTCTAGTATAAATGTTTGAGGCAATTGAATTAATAGTACTGAATAATAAAAAGGCACTTAGAGTCTTATTTCACAAATATCAGACTATATACACCCCGGAAGGGGGGGGGGGGGGGGGGGGTCACTCAAACAAAAAAGTGCTACCCATGCGTGTCCACGCACCCTGAAAATGGACCCTAATCGTCTCGTTGCATGAAGTCAAATTTGCACCCCTTTTCGACGTCAGACTGAAAATGGACCCTAAACGTCTCATTGCATGAAGTCAAATTTGCACCCCTTTTCGACGTCAGACTGAAAATGGACCCTAAACGTCTCATTGCATGAAGTCAAATTTGCTCCCCTTTCGACGTCAGACTGGAAAAAGATACCCTAAATGGCGTAAACACCGTGAAATTTTTACCCCAAAACAGCAATTTCTGCTGAAAAGACCCCTATTTTTATGAAAATGGCGATTGAAATTAAAAAAACACCTCTATTTCAAGAAAAGCGTTGACGCCGCCGAAAGGCTGAAAACAGACCCTTTTCGACGCTTTTTGGGGACACGCATGCGTAGCACATCATGTGGTGAGTGGACCCCCCCCCCCCAGGGATATTACACACAGAAAATAACAAATAATTAATATATAAGTCATATGAATAGGCAGGAAGAAAAGTGGCACAAATTAGAGTGTTCCTTACAATAACACTAAATGATATGTTGCCTCATTTCATAGTATATAATTATGTACACTTACAACAAGAAAACTTGACAGTAACGTAGCATAGCATCAAATATTATTCAAATTCCAGTATCTCATTATGTTCGTTCAGATTCAAAACAAATGAAATGTGAAAATAGATATTTGGCGATTTTTGAAAACTGAATTTAATATTTGTACACAATAGGCTACCGTATACATTTCGCTCACACGCATTACTAATACTCTTATGATTAACTGTGAAACACTGAAATTTCAGAGCCATGGTTAAATGCAGCAATACATGGCTCCATCTGAAAAGTTTACCCCCAAAAAATGTACAAATGTGAATGTAATCGTAGTATGATTTTGGAAGTGTATTTCACAGATTAATTTGTTTTCAATTCACAAAACAATATTTTTTGATCACTCACAATCCCAAAACATTGAAAGCTTGTGAAATATTCATCCTATACATTTCACTCCACAAAGTTGTAACACAAGTCAGAAATAATCTAATATTATAAACATCGTACAGTCAATGCAATTATTTACAACTTAATCTTCCTCTGTGCATGTCTGTACATATTTTCTACATAACACACCCTCATAATGTGCATAATATAGGGAATAATCCACCTAAGGTTTATAATATCATTAGAATCAAGAAATACACAAATTAACAAGGAGCAAGGTAGACCATAGAACACATTAAAACTTTCAGTATGACGCTGCAGGGACAAACAACATACCATACCTTTACTTGTAAAAAGTATCGAAACATTGCTATCTCTTTAATTAAGCCAGCCTTTTTATGTTGTTTTGACTTAATTAATGTTTTTTGTATATTTTTTTTTGTATATTCTGAATTAGGAGACCTGTCACTTTTCAGTCCTGAGAGAAGCAGCTCATTTCTGCATTTACAGTGTGTTGTAAATGCTACTCTATAGCATTACCTTATATGGTCTGCATTAGTGATAATGCCAATATCATACATGCATACTGAATGTTTTTAAATACACCATTTTACAATAATTTGTAATGATTGAAACTGATGAAATTTATTAAGCAAATAATCACCGTTGACCCAAATGATGGGAAGTCTATCACTTCCCAGGCAAGCTGGATAAGCTATCTCCTCCGAAGCTGCAAAGCTGAGGAGAGATAGCGTGTACATCCAGCTTGCCATGATAGACTTCCATTTATTTGGATCAAGAGGTGATTATTTGCTTTATATTCCACATCTGAAACATTTTAAGAGTACGGTACGGGGAAAACCAATATTTTGGTTAAAAATTCAAGGTTTCTTTGATCCTTCAACAAATCCACTCAAGTCATCGACGACTGCGCTTGTAATTGTAACATAAAAGCGTACAAATAAAGTGCGCGCAATACATTTGACGCGTAGGCCTAGTTCAAATGGGCTGAAGGATTGTGACGTAACAAAGGAATTTAGATAAATGAATTGTTACGTCACAAAGGAATCTGTCGCTGCATGTGATGGGAAAAAACGATAGTACAAAAAACCCGAGTGACAACGCACTTTTTTTCGCGCATCCTAAAAATATAAATTGATGACGCGTTATGGCTCTACACGCTCTATGGGGCGCTCAGAAGTGGTCAGCGAAACTAAAAAGTACCATCACTCACGTACGTGCACGCGCCATAGGCTAACGTCAGCTAAATGAACGCCGCCATATTCGCCCGCGCGTCACCCGCACTCTCAGCCCGGCTCGCGCTCGCCATTCACTGTACACTTATTACCGTCGATAAAAACCTCCTTCTCATTTCCGTTTATCGAATACCAAGTTATTGTTCCACAATTCCGACTATGCCCGAACATTTTTTATTTAATCATAAATTTAGTCCAAACTCGGGTCACTTTTTGTTGTTTGTGTAGGCCCACTTATAGTGGTGTGCGTATTGAATAAAAAAATAACAGTCATATTCATATTTTTTTTTAAATTATAGACCTATCCCGCCAATGAAATCTGGTTAAACTTTGAGAAAATTATATGAAATGCTTGGAATTTCCTATCTAGATAAATTTTAGAGACACAAACAATTTAATCTTACAGAGTTATAGGTTATTACCAAGTATTTTAACCTTAATCCCAACTCTGCCCGTTATAATGTGCGCACAGCCAGATTCACCAATGTCTAGCCCGACCAGACCCCGTGCACACGCGTCAGCGTTCGTGTATGTTTGAGCAAAATATTGACTTTAAACATCACCTAATCAAACCAATCTCTGGCATATTTCAGAGTTTTCTTTATAACAGTTGATTTGGGCCGTTAAGAAATAATATTTCTCATTTTATCAAAGCACACAACATTGATATCAGAGTGGCATTGTAGAATAAAACAAATTTCTAGGCATCAAACCCACCAATTTTCTGTTCAAACAGTTAGCCTTGCGTTCGGGACTGGTGTCTGGTGCGGGACGCTTGTAATTGTCACCGCTACGCACTTGGCGGAAACCTAGCCACCGCGCCGCTCAAAAGTAAACTCTGCGGCTTGAATGCCGTGGTAAAATGTTATTTGTCAAAAAATTCTTAACATATTGAAAAATCTATTATGATTTTTTACACTTACTTTTTATGTGCTCCCTGATATTATGAAAATCAATGATATAATTTCCTCATTCTGTAAAAAAATTACGACTTCAAAGTGCATCTTTCAAAAGTTGGCCGGAAATCACAAAAACTTAGCTAAAATTCCACTTTTTGGAAGATCATTCACGTCGTGGGAAAAAATGTTCGGAACAAAGTAAACAAATGACGGGAACAGCTGTATCCTCGATCACTAAAATCAAGTTGTGGCTAAACTTGAAAAACTTTGACTACGTTACCATGGCAACTCGGGTAAAATTGTTATTTTTCAGTACATTTTCCTTCATTAAAGTGTATTTTCAAGGGTCAGTTCAATGGTACAAAAACCTAATTATTTTCTAGAATTACATGTATTTTTAATATAAAAATAATCCGTCTACATTTGTAGTTTTATTTATGAATATTCATATTTTGTGTAGAATCATAGTTTTTGATTGGTCGAAGTTTCAGTCATGGTTAGGATAAAAATAGATCGAGCGTAAACAAAATCTGAAAATGACATGTTGTTGGCGCGACGCACGCGCAAAATGGCGTAACACATTAAGTTGGCGTGGTGCACGTACGTGCACTACGAGTGATGATTGATGATGGGAAAACTAAAAGTTATCACGTGACTGCCTCTTGACCAATCCTATTGCAACATTCTTAGTATGTGGAATATAATGATTAATATCATGATTGTCTTTTGATAGCAATGAGCCCAACCATTAGTGAATAATCTCTATTTATAAACATAGTTACATTGTTGCTCCTAAAGTTGATAAAGTCTCTTCATTCTTGATAAATACTATATCTTCTTAAAAACTTTATGAATCAATCTCTTTCAAACAATATCTATATGAAATAATCATACCACACATACAAAATCATTAGACCTACAGGTAATATTATTTGAGAAATTTCAATTTTCAACATTGTCAATTTCCAAGGACATGCATGCAAATATTGTCTGACTTCATAGATATAACAGTACTTATTATCAGAGATCTAAAAGTGGGTTAAGGGCTTAGATTGAACAGCCATCAAGACAAAATCAGTAGTAGATGCTTTTACCTCAGCTTATCTTAACACATTAAAACAAGTAATCCTAAAAGATACAATACAAAAGAAAATGATAAAAAGTTTGAGAACTGAATAACACAGAAGATGAATTATCTGGGAATATTAACATGCTTATAAATATACCAAAAGAATCGTTAGTAATGACAATTATAAAAACATGGCAAACAACAATTATATCAAACTGTTAAAATGTATATGTTAACATATTGCAGCATTAAATTACAGCAATTATGCTCTTGGTGCCTACAATTTGTACAGAACACTGCTTTTAAAACAACCAAGATACAAATTTTATCAGAGGCAATTCCCTGATCTTGATTCGTACTTTAATGCAAACCTTTATACATGTTTGTTCAGCATAATAACATTTCATTCTGGCAAGGAAATTGGCTTTGTCTCAAGGATATCTGTATAACAGGAGTGGACTGTATATCATTTCAAATAGACTAGGAAGTGTGTTACTCATGGCTCATGAGAATCTATGGTTTGTATGAGGAACCAAGGATATCTGTATAACAGGAGTGGACTGTATATCATTTCAAATAGGCTAGGAAGTGTGTTACTCATGGCTCATGAGGAATCTATGGTTTGTTATGAGGAACCAACGGAATCTGTATAACAGGAGTGGACTGGGGTATATCAAATAGGCTAGGAAGTGTGTTACTCATGGCTCATGAGGATCTATGGTTTGTATGAGGAACCAAGGATATCTGTATAACAGGAGTGGACTCTATATCATTTCAAATAGGCTAGGAAGTGTTACTCATTCTCATCAGGATATATGGTTTGCATGAGCAACAATTCCAAGCTAAAAATATAGTATTAAAGTACTATATTTTAAAAGCATTGCAATATTATTACGAAAGGATTGGGAAATATTATTAAGACTTGTTTTGTGGGTATGTTGGGTTCCTAAAAATTTTTGGTCTTAAGCCTATGGCTAATATTTTTGGTGGTGCATAAAATTCAAATGTAAGACTTTATTAATGTTGATACATCTCAACAAAAGGGAAACTATGAGCTTCCAAAAGACAATATCGTATTTACAGAGAGAAACAGATTTGTCTAACTGGACAGATTATCATTGACACGAATCCAAAGGTCTTAAACGTTATCCAAAAATGTTATTGAGATGACTTTTTAGTGCACAAAATAACTGCAATATTTACTTTATAATATCAAGATGGTATTTTCTATTATGTGTTCATGCAAGTGTGAATTAATGATTAATATTTGCAAGAGTTGAAAATACCCTTTAAAAACATGAATGTTGTCATACTTGATCAAATTTACTATAAAACACATGTAAAGACTGTAGTTTTTTCCAATTTTTATCCAATGCTCACTCAACCGTGACATTTGAACCTGAACCCGAAAATCCTAAAAATTTTACTATGAAGGCAATGAAAGCTATGAACATGGGATAAAAAAAACACCATTTGATAAAAGTTACCAGAGAAATAGCCTCAATCGTAATCTCGTCTGATAAAGATTTATTTACATAATGTATAACATTAACATTCTGATACATGTAAAATTATCTTCATACTACATAAACAAACAAGAAAATAAATAAGATGTGCAATTTCAGTCAGATTCACGTTCCTAATACTAAATGTCTGCTATGTTCAGTCTTTTTTTGTGTGTAAATAAATCACTTTTATATATTTCTATGTGTCTGCATGCCATGTTCAGTATTGTTTTATGTAACTGTATCACATGTGCAGATCCTACTCCATGTTACAGAATAACACAGTATTTGTCAGAAAATAAATAAGATGTGCAATTTCAGTCAGATTCACATTCCTAATACTAAATGTCTGCTATGGTCAGTCTTTTTTATGTGTAAATAAATCACTTTTATATATTTCTATGTATATGCATGCCATGTTCAGTATTTTTTTATGTAACTGTATCACATGTGCAGATCCTACTACACAGAATTTGTCAAATGATATACGTTTTACCTGATCTATTATATAAGTAATTGATACCCGGCCCCGCCCCGATGTTTGTGTGACATCACGATCAACAAACAGGTGATATAACACCTTTTGACCGCAAGATGACCTTTGACCTCACTGTCGATCATCATCAACAAACATGATCATTTGTTCCAAGTGTGAACAAAATCGATGCAGATATATCATTTGACTTTTAGACCCCTAGCTATCTTTGACCTCATCATCAACAAACATGTGGTTACCCACTGATTGTTATTCAAAGTTTGAACAGGATTGATTCACAAATACAGAAAATTAGCAAAAGTTATATGCAACATGGCCTTTTGACCCCTAGGTGACCTTTGACCTCACTATTCTCACCAACAAACATTTTGTACATGTACATCTATTACCCACTGATCATTGATGCAGAAACAAATTTAAACAAAACTTTAAGAAAAATAATGCATATTAATTGCCTCATATCATTTGACCTTAGATTACCTTAGGCCTCCCCATAGGAAAATTTGGGGCCTCCCGCATACTTGTCACAGGTCTGCGGCAGACCTGCCGCATACTCTTTTAGTCCGAAGAAAAGTCTGCGGCAGATCTGCGACATACTCTTTTTCATGAATATTCATTTTCTACTACCTTGTCGCAGACTTCCCGCATACTCTTTCAGCATGATGAAAAGTCTGCGGCATACCCTTTATCATGAATATTCATTATGTTACTTCCTTGTCGCAGACTTGCCGCATACTCTTTCAGCGTGATAAAAAGTTTGTGGCAGGTCTGTGGCATACTCTTTATCATTCTGCGGCAGAATATTAATTTCTGGGCACTGGCTGTGCCTTTCGCGTTCCCGCTACACTTTATCACAGAATACCCCCTGCTAACACCTAAATCTAAAACATTTTGGTCACAGTTAGTCAAAAGTAACACCTATCCTGATTTCTTTCTTATTTAAATGTTTTATTTGCATAATTGCATACATATTGAGAAGCTCCTGCAAGTACAATTATAGACAGGTTCAAAAACATTTAAAGCTGACAGAATGATAAAGATTCATCTTTTTCTTGCCGCATACTAGTATGCCGGAAAACAGTCTGCCGCAGACTGTTTCTGCGGCATGCTAGTATGCGGCAAGTCTGCCGGAAACTCTATTTCTGCAGCATACTCCTGCATACTCTTTGCCGCATACTTTTAGTATGCGGCAGGTCTGCAGCAGACCTGCCGCATACTTTTCATTTTCCTATGGGTCACCATCCTCGTATTACACAAGGATCATTTACATCAGTGTTAAATTCAATTGATGTAGAAATAAAGAAATCCCACAAGTTAAACAAGACTTTCTCCCATATCATCCATAATATGTGATGCGTCACGTCGAAATGAGAGACTAGTCGCAATTTTTGAAATCCATTTTATTTGATATTATTGATCCCTGATCATTGCCTTGAATTTGATATATAACCCGACTGTAAAGAGTAAATAGAAGTGGAGATATTAGCCTCTGAACGCGAGGAGAATTGTGCTCTTGGAAATCAAAATCAAGAGAAAAACGTCCGCGAAGTTTGACTTCCGTTTGACTCCGCGCCAGAAAAATAAGAACATTTTGTCACCGTTGTACTCACCGAAATGCCCGAGCAACCACTTGTTACAAAGGTGAAACGATTGACAAATGAGGAGGCTGCATTCAGGTATACAGAGAACAATACTCTTCCGTCACGCATGATCGAGGCAAGCGCAGCAAGCGGAAACAACGGCGATGTTGTCTAAATAACATTCAATCTTCTCAAAAAAAAAAGAAGCTGAATTTGGTTAGTTGTTTTATATCTTCGTTAAATAAATAAAAACGTCATGCTCTTTCTAATTGTTTAAGAAAAAGTCCGCTCTGTTAAGAAAAGTGTTTACCAATCCTGGCGCTAAATTAGTTAGAAACAAAACTATTTTAAAACCTTTTTGGGGGTTTTATTCCGATGTTTGCGTGCGTTCTTTGAATGTCAATCGCGTATACTCTTTACTACTCTATAGTCATTTTGATCTGAACTCTGTTGGAAATTTTGAACATAATAATGGTCTATAGACTAAATTATTCTTGTACAGGGGCTTATGCATTTTTGTTTATATTTCTTTGAATAAGTATATGATAGAGATAAGCCTCCAAAAATGTTTTAATAAATATTTGCGCGCTCACGAATGTATTTAGAATTTCTCTGATCACGTTTTATGTGTGGCTAGGTTAGCTTAAGACAATGAAAAATAAAACGTAAATGATTTGCTCGATCTCGTCTTTTATTGATCAAACTTGTTACCAGTAATAAGAAGATATTAATAATTTTTAGAAATAAATTATTTAAGAGTAAATCGTAATTTTTGTTTCGTTGTTTAGTAAAACGCTACTATTCTAAACACGTTACTTTGTAAAATAAACTGCAGAAGACTTTAACCTAAATACTTGTATCAGAAGTATTTATCACGTCACCTCTTTTGTATGCTCTATGTTTCCCGGATAGAACAAATTTGTTTATATGGAGGTTTTAATTTCCCATCAGGACAACAGATATCGCGGCCCCTAAAATAAAATGCTGAAAATTAACATTCATTTGGATCCAGATAGCTAAGTCAAGCAATAAGTAGCTTTTCCCCACAAACCCCCCCCCCCTCTCCCCCACCCGATGGTTAGATTTGACATTCGTTTGGTGTGCTCCGCTATCCCGGATGAAACAGCTTTATTCACAGCAGGTTGTGGCATCGCAACGCAAAATTTCTGAGTGCAGCTAAAGAGAGTTTAGTTTCGCTATTCGCTCACAAAAACGAAACAAAAAGCCAGTTGAAATCACACACTCACATTGACCGTGAACGTCGCAAAACAAAGCCATGCGTTGCTAAGGGCAGAGCTAAACGGAGAGGGGAAATGAGCGTGGACGTTCGCTTGTATGTCCGGAAAAAAAATTATGACAATAAAAAAACACTCGCCGAAAAACTGCTTTTTTACCACTTTCCCGTTATCATTTTCACTCATTTTTTTAACAGAGCAAAGATGAAGCATGGTAGAACCAGGAAATAATAAAAAAGAAATTTCCTCAAAATTTTGAGTTTTTTATTAGGTGGTCTGTCTGTGACAGATCACCTCTTAATTTCGTCAGAATTTTCTTTTTTATTAGGTGGCCTGTCTTTGACAGATCACCTCTTAATTTTGTCAGAATTTTCTTTATTATTGATTAGGTGGTCTTTTTTTGTCAGAATTTTCTTCTTTCTTATTTCTTTATTTTTATAGTCAATATTTTGTGTCCACTCTATCTCTTAATCTATCAAATCGATTTCCTTCAATTTCATGTCATCAATGGATGTCACTATGAAGATGTGCATCGAAGTTTTTCAAGGTCATCAGGTCAACATGACGTCATCCAGGCGCCATTTTGTAAAATTCTATTATTGCTTATAACATTGTAACCGATAATAAAAAATAACTCATATTAACATCAATGTAACTTAAGGTCAAGGGTAAAAAAGTTATGGATTCAAAATTCCTCTAAAGGTCATGACGCACGCGTACGCGCGCGTCAAAATTGAAAAATGCTCCAAATGACCTAGTATCAAGTTTGCATACGTTTTAGATCATTTTCAGCATTTCAAAAATTTCCGCGCGCACACGCATGCGCGCCCGTAACGCCCTTACGCAACATAGAATCGCCGTTTCTTTTATGTATATGCATTGATAATATAATTCTGAGTAATTTGATACCTTGATCAGCTTTCTACGACTATAAATGAAGGAATGAGCGTCCATCAAAGTTAGCAGCACGCGCACGCGCGCACTCTCACTATAGGCTAAATATGTGCAAAAGCATGCCTATTGAAAATTCGCTCTAGCTCGAAAAATAGTCCGTTAACCCCCAATTTTCTTTCCATGAGCATGTACAGTATAAAGTAGAGATAAAATTTATGTGTAACATGACCAGTAAAAAAACATTATGACGTCATCAAAATGGCGTCAGAACTAAAAATTTCATTTTTCTTTTAATTACGTCATAAAATTTATGCAAATTTGATTCCAACTCTGTAAATATTGGTCGATTTTCGCCCAAATTTCAATATGTTGTAGCTGAGGATATACTCTTTCTGGTACGTGACCTTTATTTTTCCTTTAGACAAATGCATCATTGTCAAAAATGGCAATATATGAAGGCATGTCATTTTTGCTCATTTTGCACGCAATCTCTATTACGAAGCACTTTTGGTTGAAACATAAAACTGCAAGCCCACCTGAAATGACCATTCCCCCCGTCATTTCTGCTTCATTTTCTCTGAAATTTTGATAGGTTGTAGGCAAGGAAATTCTCTTATTTATAAACATATCATACGTTTTTTCAAATCAGACTTCGGAATCATGACTTATATAACTTGCCGTACTTATATTCAATTCCTTTATTGTTTTATATTTTTACTGCTAGCTATGTAACGGTAAGCGACACTTCTTTCTCAAGATCGACTCTCTGACTTTCACCCCATACCAATTTGTTGGGCTATTCTTCAACCTCTCATTTCACTTCATTTTCAACATGGCTCCTAGCAAAAAAAGACTGAAATTTTTCAAAATTCTTACACCATACTGCGAATATTCAAGTGAATTAAAGCAAACTCGTTACTCTCTGTAGCACTAATCTTATCAAAGAATTGATTTTCAGTACAATAGTCACAGTTTATAAGAAGTTGATCATTATTTTCGTCATAGTGTTCTAGCACATTTGCACTGGACTCAAAACATTACATACTTCATATCGGACTCATCCATATTGAAAGGATATGGAAAATATGCTGTGCAGTGTATGTAGTAGCCAACTGTAATGAGATAGAGAGAATACGAAAGGAGAGATATAAAATAGGAAAGTGGGGGTAATATAAAAAAACATAATCAAGAACATAATAAGTTGTTTGTAAAAGACATAATCAACATGGGTTAGTTATTTTTGCAAGAATATAGGCATAAAAGACATAAATAATCTGCAAGTTCACTTATAGTTTATCAATGTCTGCTTGGCAGGTTTATGAGCTTTTTGGTCAGACTATCCCCGCTGGTGTTGGGGACGCCGGCAAAAATTTCTGCCATCTATAGTCCAAACCTTGGAGGCTTTCTTTGAGTGTCTCAGTGCATGAAACAGCTTCTGCTTCCGGGGCGTCAAGTCCTCATTGACATAAATACCAAGAGCCTTCAGCTTCATCCTTGCCCCATGAAAAGAGCTCTGGTACGATAAGATGTGAATTTGACGATGATGGAACGTGGACTTGCTTCACCTCATCGTCATCGCTCGCTGTAGCAGACTTGTCACCATCTGCTTCAGTTGTTGGTCGTTGTCCGATGCGATGACTACGGTCGATCACAGTTGGTGCTTATCAAGCCCCATCATCTTTGCGACCTCGCAAACGACCTTCTCAGTAGACTCCCCTTCCTTCTCCGCCATACCATGTATTCGCAAGTTGTTGCGCCTGGAATACTGCTCCAAAGCGTCCAACTTTACATCAAGTGCCTGTGATGTTTCGCCGCTGGTTTCGAGGACCTTCTGAAGGCGCTCAATTTCAGTTTTCCTGAGATCTCACCTTCCCCTCGAGGACGAGGACCCTCCCTCCTGCTCCTCAAGCCGTACGGTCAAGGAAGCGACTGCCTCCTTGACTGCAGAAGTAACGATATTTTTGAAAGCCTCGCTCTTCTCTAGCTCGCTGATGATGCTGCGAGCTATATCAGCTGGAAGAACTT
>CALNVZ010003435.1:6862049-6894965 GCA_940671915.1 Paracentrotus lividus | reverse complement strand
AATGTTGTTGCATAGATTATTGACGTGAGTTTCCATGTTTTAATTGTTCATCAATATAAAGACCTAAAATTTAGTCGATTATTACCTGTCTATTAAAACACCATTAAAAAGTAATGTCACCGGGCAACACCTTAAGCGAATTGCTATATAACATGTTATTCGTCTTTTTAAGATTTAGAGACAGTTTGTTGGCATGGATCCATCCAGTGACATACTAAACTCTGAATTAATCATTTGCAAGAGGACGTCCGCGATTTTTATGTGATAAAAAGACACTGGATCATCTGCAAATAAAATAAAAGATATTACATCAGAAGAATATTGAAAATCATTTATGTACAGTATAAATAATAGAGACCAAGAAGTCCTTGCGGACTCCACAGCTAACATTTTGAGGGCTCTGACACAGAATCCATTCATCGAGACAAATTGCTGTCTGTTAGCTAGGTAGCTCCTGAACCAATATGCTGACACCCCTGACCCCATAATGGGCTAATTTACTAGTAAAATCTTATGGTCAACCGTATCAAACGCTTTAGAGTAATCCAGGAATATACCAATGTGTGCATACGGTTGTCCAGAGCATTAGAAATTACTGATAAAGTGTAGTACACATGGTCGTAGTTATGTTCACGGAAACCAAATTGAAATAGAAACCTACTGGTGTTGAGGAAGCTTTACAGTTCTCGAGTAGATAAGTTTTCAAGAATTTTAGAGAAGGATGTTAAGAGAAATAGGTCTTGTAATTGTTAAAAGTTTTGGGTTCTCCCTTCTTAAAAATAGGAACAACTTTTGCAACTTTCATACTCCTAGGTACAATACCATTTCACTGAAAATGAAAAATGTGAACCAATGGCTGTATAATACCCGCTGCTACACTTTAACTAACTGTTAGAGATGCATCACAACGGGGCTTTTTCCTTTCTTCAGCAAATTCACTATGTTAAGTACTTCGTCTTCATTTGTGGGTACAAAAACAAACTTTGCTGATTAGGTTCTTTTAAAAAGTCATGGAATGATTTGTCACAATTCGGTATGTCCTTTGACAGATTTCGACCAATATTTACAAAAAATGTCCATTAAAGTTCAACAATTGCTTTGTATCATTCACTAATTCTCCATCAATTTCTAAAGATCTAATACTTGATGTTTTGCTGTGTCTCTTAAAAATATTATTGATATCTTCCACCGCTATATCATTGCCAAGGTTGCCTGAAACTGAGTGGAATAAAATTTTTCTTTGACGTACGTTAATGCTGTAGTTAAGGTATTTCGATACCTAGTGTAACTCAAACGCGACTGCTCTGATTTAGTTTCTTGTATTTAAATACAACCTGTTTTTCTTGTTGATTGACCTCAATAGAGATTTCGTTATCCATGGCATTCTTGCTTTTCTCGATTTTGTCATCTGTTTTGGAAAGTGGTACAATCTCATCATACACCAAGAAAAAATTTGGGATAAATTTATCAAAAAGAGCTATCACATTTGGATCGAGTAAAACATCAGTCCAGTCAGATGCGATTAGAGTTTCCTTAAGATTTGCAATATTTTCTGGATTGTTCATACGATTTTCCTATTTTGGACAGTGATAAAAGAGGGTTTACTCAGTGGCATCTTTGCATACACAGGGAAATGATCAGACAGGTCAGAAATTATAATGCCAGCATCTGGAAAAGGTTGTAAATTGGTAAAATATTGTCGGATAGAGTAGAGGAATTACAAGATACTCTTGCTGGGCCTTAGTAATTACAGCGATGACAAGGAAAAGGATGCCATCATATTTAGAAAATCATCGTACAACCATTTCCATCACAATTTTAGCAAAATATATTAGTCACCCTAAGAAAAATTGTTTTGCTTAATTAAAGAGAGTAAAATATTGTGAATTTCATCTGTAAAGAGATTAGATTACTTTGGCGCTAATACAACACCTAAACAATATTACTTTCCTGGCTCACAAAAACATCAACAAATATAGTTTCTAACACATCATTCATAATAGAAAGGTCATGACATACTTGATAAGTCATCACAGAAAGGAATGTATTAACGGGCACCACCCCCACCTCTTTTAACACATCTATTATTAAGACACCAAATTATATTCAGAATTGAATATAAGCTAGCATCTAGTTCAGAAGGGAACCAAGTCTCGGAAAAACCTATCACTCAATCCTGAGCCTAATGCGCTTGGGTGAAAGCACTGAAATTTTCAAAATTCTTACACATACTGCGAATATTCAAGTGAATTAAAGCAAACTCGTTACTCTCTGTAGCACTAATCTTATCAAAAATTGATTTTCAGTACAATAGTCACAGTTTATAGAAGTGTGATCATTATTTTCGTCATAGTGTTCTAGCACATTTGCACTGGATCAAAACATTACATACTTCATATCGGACTCATCCATATTGAAAGGATATGGAAAAATATGCTGTGCAGTGTATGTAGTAGCCAACTGTAATGAGATGAGAGAATACGAAAGGAGAGATATAAAATAGGAAAGTGGGGGTAATATAAAACAAACATAATCAAGAACATAATAAGTTGTGTAAAAGACATAATCAACATGGGTTAGTTATTTTTGCAAGAATATAGGCATAAAAGACATAAATAATCTGCAAGTTCACTTATAGTTTATCAATGTCTGCTTGGCAGGTTATGAGCTTTTTGTCAGACTATCCCCGCTTGTGTTGGGGACGCCGGCAAAAATTCTGCCATCTTATAGTCCAAACCTTGGAGGCTTTCTTTGAGTGTCTCAGTGCATGAAACAGCTTCTGCTTCCGGGGCGTCAAGTCCTCATTGACATAAATACCAGAGCCTTCAGCTTCATCCTTGCCCCATGAAAAGAGCTCTGGTACGATAAGATGTGAATTTGACGATGATGGAACGGGACTTGCTTCACCTCATCGTCATCGCTCGCTGTAGCAGACTTGTCACCATCTGCTTCAGTTGTTGGTCGTTGTCCGATGCGATGACTACGGTCGATCACAGTTGGTGTCTTATCAAGCCCCATCATCTTTGCGACCTCGCAAACGACCTTCTCAGTAGACTCCCCTTCCTTCTCCGCCATACCATGTATTCGCAAGTTGTTGCGCCTGGAATACTGCTCCAAAGCGTCCAACTTACATCAAGGCCTGTGATTTCGCCGCTGGTTCGAGGACCTTCTGAAGGCGCTCAATTTCAGTTTTCCTGAGATCTCACCTTCCCCTCGAGGACGAGGACCCTCCCTCCTGCTCCTCAAGCCGTACGGTCAAGGAAGCGACTGCCTCCTTGACTGCAGAAGTAACGATATTTTTGAAAGCCTCGCTCTTCTCTAGCTCGCTGATGATGCTGCGAGCTATATCAGCTGGAGAATCTTTTTTTGCTAGGAGGCCATGTTGAAAATGAAGTGAAATGAGAGGTTGAAGAATAGCCCAACAAATTGGTATGGGTGAAAGTCAGAGAGTCGATCTTGAGAAAGAAGTGTCGCTTACCGTTACATAGCTAGCAGTAAAAAATATAAACAATAAAGGAATTGAATATAAGTACGGCAAGTTTATAAAGTCATGATTCCGAAGTCTGATTTGAAAAAACGTATGATATGTTTATAAATAAGAGAATTTCCTTGCCTACAACCTATCAAAATTCAGAGAAAATGAAGCAGAAATGACGGGGGGAATGGTCATTTCAGGTGGGCTTGCAGTTTATGTTTCAACAAAAGTGCTTCGTAATAGAGATTGCGTGCAAAATGAGCAAAAATGACATGCCTTCATATATTGCCATTTTGACAATGATGCATTTGTCTAAAGGAAAAAAATAAGGTCACGTACCAGAAAGAGTATATCCTCAGCTACAACATATTGAAATTTGGGCGAAAATCGACCAATATTTACAGTAGTTGGAATCAAATTTGCATAAATTTTATGACGTAATTAAAGAAAAATGAATTTTTAGTTCTGACGCCATTTTGATGACGTCATAATGTTTTTTTACTGGTCATGTTACACATAAATTTTATCTCTACTTTATACTGTACATGCTCATGGAAAGAAAAATTGGGGTTAACGGACTATTTTTCGAGCTAGAGCGAATTTTCAATAGAGCATGCTTTTGCACATATTTAGCCTATAGTGAGAGTGCGCGCGTGCGCGTGCTGCTAACTTTGATGGACGCTCATTCCTTCATTTATAGTCGTAGAAAGCTGATCAAGGTATCAAATTACTCAGAATTATTATATCAATGCATATACATAAAAGAAACGGCGATTCTATGTTGCGTAAGGGCGTTACGGGGCGCGCATGCGTGCGCGCGGAAATTTTTGAAATGCTGAAATGATCTAAAACGATGCAAACTTGATACTAGGTCATTTGGAGCATTTTCAATTTTGACGCGCGCGTACGCGTGCGTCATGACCTTTAGAGGATTTTGAATCCATAACTTTTTTACCCTTGACCTTAAGTTACATTGATGTTAATATGAGTTATTTTTATTATCGGTTACAATGTTATAAGCAATAATAGAATTTTACAAAATGGCGCCTGGATGACGTCATGTTGACCTGATGACCTTGAAAAACTTCGATGCACATCTTCATAGTGACATCCATTGATGACATGAAATTGAAGGAAATCGATTTGATAGATTAAGAGATAGAGTGGACACAAAATATTGACTATAAAAATAAAGAAATAAGAAAGAAGAAAATTCTGACAAAAAAAGACACCTAATCAATAATAAAGAAAATTCTGACAAAATTAAGAGGTGATCTGTCAAAGACAGGCCACCTAATAAAAAGAAAATTCTGACGAAATTAAGAGGTGATCTGTCACAGACAGACCACCTAATAAAAAACTCAAAATTTTGAGGAAATTTCTTTTTTATTATTTCCTGGTTCTACCATGCTTCATCTTTGCTCTGTTAAAAAAATAGAGTGAAATGATAACGGGAAAGTGGTAAAAAAAGCAGTTTTTCGGCGAGTGTTTTTTTATTGTCATAATTTTTTTTCCGGACATACAAGCGAACGTCCACGCTCATTTCCCCTCTCCGTTTAGCTCTGCCCTTAGCAACGCATGGCTTTGTTTATTTGGACGTTCACGGTCATGTGATGTGTGTGATTTCAACTGGCTTTTTGTTTCGTTTTTGTGAGCGAATAGCGAACTAAACTCTCTTTAGCTGCACTCAGAAATTTTGCGTGCGATGCCACAACCTGCTGTGAATAAAGCTGTTTCATCCGGATAGCGGAGCACACAAACGAATGTCAAATCTAACCATCGGGTGGGGAGAGGGGGGGGGGGTGTTGGGGAAAAGCTACTTATTGCTTGACTTAGCTATCTGGATCCAAATGAATGTTAATTTCAGCATTTTATTTTAGGGCCGCGATATCTGTTGTCCTGATGGGAAATTAAAACCTCCATATAAACAAATTTGGTTCTATCCGGGAAACATAGAGCATACAAAAGAGGTGACGATAAATACTTCTGATACAAGTATTTAGGTTAAAGTCTTCTGCAGTTTATTTTACAAAGTAACGTGTTTAAGAAGAGTAGGTTTTACTAAACACGACGAAACAAAAATACGATTTTACTCATCTTTCTCTTATCTAGAAACACTGGCGTCATTTACAGGTTAAAGTCAGTTTTGCCTCAAAGTATATTACGTATACTGTATTCAACTTTAATTCTACCTTACATTAATTATGATGTGCTTGCCTGGGGCAGGTCCCTTAAAACTTTGTTAGATAAAGTGTTATTGGTTCAAAAGAGGGTAATAAGAATAATATGTTATGCTGACTTTCGTGCTCATGCAAATCCCCTGTTTTACCATCATAGAATATTGAAGGTAGAAGATATATATCATATGCAATTGGGTTCCTTAATGTATGATTTCAACTCGGGTGTACTGCCGCTGGCACTAGCCAAGACTTTCAAGAGAAATGATCAAATTCATAATTATGCCACTAGACGTGCTACTGCACTTCACTTACCCCATGTAAGGACAAGCTTTGCCCTCAATACTCTAGCCAGCACTGGGCCAAGATTTTGGAATGCCCTCGACTCCAGCATTATTGATTCTGTCAGCATAGCTGTCTTCAAACGTAAACTAAAGCTGTACTTATTGAGTAATTATATAGTTGACTCATAAACTGATTATGATATGTTTTTCACCATAATCCATTCCTCTATTTTATAGACTCTATATTGTTTCTGCCAACTTTTTTTTTCTCCCTTCCTTCTCTTTCTTCTTGTCTACTGATAATATGTAATTTATCTCTTATTATCAGTCTTACCCCACCCTGGACAGCTGTCAACGTAGCTTTTTCGGGTGCAACAATTCAAGATTCAAGATTATCCTTTCTTATATTTCATTCTCAATTTTTTCTCTCTCACAATCCTAAAATTACTCCTCCTCCCTTCTTTTTGTATATAGACCTTCCTCCCTTCCTTTTTTACGTTCCATTTATTCATAATCCTCTTAGACTTAGTTCGATTGTATTGCATTTGTTACCATATCTTTGTATTTTTTTTTACCAATAATTTTTGTTTTAAGTTATGCACCTTGTTAAACATAACTAAGGGCTCCAATCACAAGCCTTGCTTCCCAGGAGTCCTAAACCTCTCATTCATAATATTATAAATGTATTTTTACTGTTGTTATCATGATGTTATAATGATCTTTGTATGATTGTTTGATTGGTTTAAATAAATTGAACTTGAACTTGAACTTACTTGAAATGTTTTTGCCGTTTGGAATTTTTCGTTTTACGTGTAATCCTTCATAGGGTAATTTTAGCTCAATCGGTAAGGCGTCTGACTCGTAATCAAAAGACCGTGGCTCGCGTGGGTTCGAGTCCGGTGTGTCTACATATTTTTTTTTTTTTTTTTTTTTTTTTTTCATGTGAATGTCTTCCTCGGTCGATTTCAACACACAAACAATAGCCAATAATGTAATAAAAATAAATTTTACTTTTTATATTAGTCAAAATGCAATTTTTAGTAGTTTATGTACACAACCCTATTGAGGATAACTATTGCTTTGTACTGAGCGCATTATATCACATCAGTGCATTTCCTCTTTGTTTCATCTTTTCTATACCATCTTTTACGTATTTCTTTGATTCTATTATTCTATCATTGATCATATTATCAATGTAAACTAGAAATTTAATTCGTCATGAGGACGAATTAGGTGGTCTGTCTAATACTGAAATGAAAGAAGAAAGAAGGAAGAAAGATGGAAGAAAGAAATGCATAAGAGATGGTATAGAAAAGATGAAACAAGGAGGAAATGCACTGACGTGAATTTATGCGATGAGTACAAAGCAATAATAGGTTGTGTACATAAGCCACTTAAAATTACATTTTAATTAATATAAAAAAAAAATTATTACATTATTGGCTATTGTTTGTTTTTTTATGTTGACCGAGGAAGACATTGACATGAAAAAAAAAGAAGAAAAAAAAAAAATATGTGGACACACCGGATTCGAACCCACGCGAGCCACGGTCTCTTGATTACGAGTCAGACGCCTCACCGATTGAGCTAAAATTACCCTATGAAGGATTACACGTAAAACGAAAAATTCCAAACGGCAAAAACATTTCAAGTACAGCAAGTTATATAAGTCATGATTCCGAAGTCTGATTTGAAAAACTTATGATATGTTTAAGAGAATTTCCTTGCCTACAACCTCTCAAGATTTCAGAGAAAATGAAGCAGAAATGACAGAGGGAATGGTCATTTCAGGTGGGCTTGCAGTTTTATGTTTCAACCAAAAGTGCTTCGTAATAGAGATTGCGTGCAAAATGAGCAAAAATGACATGCCTTCATATATTGCCATTTTTGACAATGATGCATTTGTTTAAATGAAAAATAAAGGTCACGTACCAGAAAGAGTATATCCTCAGCTACAACATATTGAAATTTGGGCGAAAATCGACCAATATTTACAGAGTTGGAATCAAATTTGCATAAATTTTATGACGTAATTAAAAGAAAAATGAAAGTTTGAGTTCTGACGCCATTTTGATGACGTCATAATGTTTTTTAAAGGTTACGTTCCACATGAAATTTTTTCTCTACTTTATACTTTACATGCTCATGGAAAGAAAATTGGGGGTTAACGGACTATTTTTCGAGCTAGAGCGAATTTTCAATAGGCATGTTTTTGCCCATATTTGGCCTATAGTGAGAGTGCGCGCATGCGCGTGCTGCAAACTTTGATGGACGCTCATTCCTTCATTTATAGTCGTAGAAAGCTGATCAAGGTATCAAATTACTAAGAATTATATTATCAATGCATATACATAAAAGAAACGGCGATTCTATGTTGCGTGTGCGCGCGGAAATTTTTGAAATGCTGAAAATGACCTGAAACGTATGGAAACTTGATACTAGGTGATTTTAAGCATTTTTCAATTTTGAGGATAACTATTGCTTTGTACTGAGCGCATTATATCATATCAGTGCATTTCCTCTTTGTTTCATCTTTTCTATACCATCTTTTACGTGTTTCTTTGATTCTATTATTCTATCATTGATCATATTATCAATGTAAATAAATATCAATCAATATCAATACAACCCTATTGCAAATTTGACATAATTTATATGAACGTGTACTGAAGCTATACTGCAACAGCCCTATTTCTGGTCGGCTTTCGCCCAGTTTCGAGTATGTTGTAGCTGACAAATTCCCTATCGTTAATGTGCTGATTATTTTTTCTATCAGACTGAAAGACAGACCACCTAATTCGTCCCCATGACGAATTAAAATTCTAGTTAGTTTGTCGATTTACTCGGATCTTTGATCTGGGACTTCTCTCTCATTTCGACAAGACGTATCACATATGTAGTTACCATTGGCAACACACCTTTGGCTACTGGGAAAGCAAGTGTCTTGCATATCTACATCAAAATACATGTACAGTCAAACCTGTCTATAGTGGCCACCCCAAGGGAGACATAAAAAGTGACCACTCTAGACAGGTGACCTCTATAGACAAGTTCTAAAGCACACATTTCTATCTACAGGGAATCAATATAGGTGACCACTAAAGACAGGTGACCACTATAGACAGTGGCCACTATAGACAGGTTTGACTGTATATCATCTGTGAAAAATATCATAAAATTCAATAAAAAATTAACAAAGTAGTTCACTTCACAATATTCTCAGCCAATTTCAATATGTTGTTACCATGACTACGAAATTCCTCAACTGTCAAAAAATATTCATGTACACCAAACGTTTAACATTTCATAAGAATCGGTCAAAAATTGATGAAGCAGTTAACTTCACAAGTTATTGCAACAGACCAACCAACATACGAAATGACCTAACGACCGCTCACTTACTCTACATACAACGATGTCTAACTCTTTCTGATTGATATTCCTTGTTATCATATTTTCCTTAAATCATGTTGAAAGTTGGAAGTGCATCAGATGTCTTCTTGCATGTCTCCTTGAAGAGCTTTTCTGCTTACAGCTTATCAAATATAGTTTTCAATCTCAGCCTCTGACAAAATAATAAGAATTAATGAATACATTTTAAACACTTGGTCTAAATTCTGCAATGTGGTATATACTAGTTTTTACACTTTTTATAAATCACTTTGATTCACAACATAAAGAAGTTTGATTTCAATGACGGCTGAATTGTTATAACTGAATAGTACAGAATCCTGCAATGGTAATGTGAGAGGAATATTATCTATTATAATTTTTTAATGATTTACTACTGTAATAGAAAATAGCCAACACCTATGGTCTCCTATATATTCTACTGTTGTCAAGAATTATACTAAAGTCTGTATATGTATGTAGTGTACAGACAATGTAAAACAAAAAAACCAACAACTCATTTTGCTTTTAGGATATAGATATGAAAAACATGATAAAAAAATCAATAACATACATGTTTGAAATAGGGAAAATCCTAACTAAAGTTAAAGGTTTAATTAAAGGTGTTTATAGCTAACAATCCAGGTTACAGGGTAACAAATGTAATAATGAATCTGCATACATGTCCATGCCCATTTTAAAGATTTAAAATGAGCCGATAGACACAATGAATACATGACATATCAGGCGCGTATCCAGGATTTCGCACCCCAGGGGGCCCCGACGTGAATTTGGCGCCCCTGTGTACTTTTCAAAATATGGCGCCCCCCCCCCGCCAGGCAAACATAGGCCTACGGCTTAAATGTACGTTGAAGGATTTTGAATAATAAATTATTTAAAGGTTTTTTTTTTTTTTTAAATACTTGCCAATGGTGAGTTCATGGAAAAGAATTTCTAGGTATATGAGGTATTACCGCTATAGATGAAAATACAAATATTTCTAAATACGAGCGCGAGGCGCGATCAGATTTTTTTCCCCTCTACTTTACGATCAGAAAGCAAAGAATTCTAAGCAATTAGGGCTATCAATTTTGTTTAGCTCTTCATCAGAATATCATAGGAACAGGAGCTGTAATTTGTCCATCAAAACGATTTGAAAGCAAGCCATATAAAATCATGTGAAATTTGTCCATCAAGTAATGTGAAATCAAACAAATGTATATTGATGTTTTGTTGTTCAGAATCCTCATAATCTGGTTACAAGAAAGAAAAAATAGGCGAGCGTGAATCGCGAGCAGAAATTTGATGTATCGGAATGATCTCTGAAAACGTGACATTTTATGCATTCCTCAGGAACACAACGTAATAACTCTTTAGAAAATGAAGCGAGCGCGAAGCGCGATCGAAAATTTTGCTCTATGTAATAGAGACCTGAAGTTTAGGATCAATTAGGCCTCCATAATTTAAAGACCGTATGTTGCCCAGTAATTTTACATGATTATGAAAGAGAGATGAATATCTATCTATCTAGCTGCTTATCTATCCTTCTGCTTCCCTCCCTAAGTTTAAGATAAATTTGGAGCCCCTAAGTTTAAGCTCAATTTGGCGCCCCCTAAATGTTAATTTGAATTGGCGCCATACATGTACGATTTAGGTGATTTGATGCCCCTGGGAAAATGTAAAAATAAATGTAACATGTATTCAAATAAATTTAATTGTCTTGATGATTAGTATCATATAATGCAAATTATGGTCAGAGGAAAAACACAGGCGAGAGCGGAATTTTGATGTCTTTGAATGATGAGAAAACATGGCATTGCATGCGTTCCTCATGAACACAATATAATAACTCATTGGGAAAAGAAATGATGCAAGCGTAGCGCGAGCCAAAAATTTTGCTATGTATGTACAGACCAGGAGGAACTAAACATTTTAGAGACCATATTTCAAATACCAAGTTTTTGCCCCTTAGTTTCAGGTAAATTCGGCACACCTCCCTAAGTTCAAAATAAAGTTGGAGCCCCTAAACTTAAGATAAATTTGGCATCCCTAAAGCCCTGTTTTAATAGACATTGTCCGGACAACGTCCGGAGAAAGCCAGGGTAAAAATACTAGGGTAACATTCCATAACACCAGACGCTCTCTCAAAACTTACCGTGGTAGGTTACCGTAGCAACGTGTGGAATTGAATCGATGAAAAGAGTTCTCTTGTGTTTTCTCATGTATTTCTTTATTTTATATTTCTTTCTTCATCTCCATTATTTTTTTTATGTATTTCTTTGTTTGTTTATCTATCCTTCTTTCCTCTTCTATTCCATTATTTCTTCTGTATTTCTTTGTTTATCTATCTTTCTTTCTTCTTCTCTTCCGTTATTTATTATGTATTTCTTTGTTTGTCTCTCATCTTCTCTTCTGTCTCTATTCTTTTGTATTGCTTTGTTTTTATCTTTATTTCCTCTTCTCTTCTTTTAATTCTTATGTATTTCTTTGTTGTTTTTTTCTTTCCTCTTCTCTTCCGTTATTTTTTATGTATTTCTTTGTTTTATATTTCTTTCCTCTTCTCTTCCGTTATTTCTTATGTATTTCTTTGTTTTCACTTTCTTTCCTCTTGTCTTCCATTATTTCTTATGTATTTCTTTGTTTTTATCTTTCTTTCCTCTTGTCTTCCGTTATTTCTTATGTATTTCTTTGTTTTTATCTTTCTTTCCTCTTGTCTTCCGTTATTTCTTGTATTTCTTTGTTTTTATCTTAATCCTTTCCTCATGTCTTCCGTTATTTCTTATGTATTTCTTTGTTTTTATCTTTCTTTCCTCTTCTCTTCCGTTATTTTTTTTTATGTATTTCTTTGTTTATATCTTTCTTTCCTCTTCTCTTTCGTTATTTCTTATGTATTTCTTTGTTTTTATCTTTCTTTCCTCTTCTCTTCCGTTATTTCTTATGTATTTCTTTGTTTTGTCTTTCTTTCATCTTCTCATTTGTATCGATTCTCATGTATTTCTTTGTTCTGTCATTTTTCTTCTCCCCTCTTCTATCATTGTGCAATGTCGATCTTACCCTAGTATTACCTCGAGAGCGTCTTAACAGAACAGTTGTCCGGACAATGTCAGGGTAAAACTGGGTTGTTACCGCGACTTTACCCTAATCGTACTAGGGTAAGAATCTGGAAAATCTTACCCGGAGAACCTCCGGACGTTACCCTAGTAAGAGCATCTTAATAGAAATCTTACGAGGGTAACGTCTGGACGTTACCCTGGTAAGATTGTCAAAAAAGTGTCTGGTAAGACGGGGCTTACATGTAAGTCTCAGGTCAATTTGACGCCCGTACGTTTAAGCTCAATTTGGCGCCCCCTAAGATTTAGGTCCATTTGAAATGCAAAAAGGAATGTAACGTAAAATCAAATAAATTGAAATGTTTTGATGGTTAGAATCCCATAATGTAAATTTTGGTAAGAGGAAAAACACAGGCGAGCGTGAAGCATGAACGGAAGTTTTGATGTAATCAAATGATTAGAAAACAGGACATTTCATGCGTTCCTCAGGAACACAATGTAATAATTCATTGGGGGAAAAAATGATGCGAGAAAGAAATTTTGCTATGTATATACAGACCCGGATGCATGAATTTGGAAATTTTGCTCTATCTATATAGAGACCATATTTCAAAAACTTAATTTGTTGCCCCCTTGGTTTCAGGTAAATTCGGCGCCCCTTAGTTTCAGATCATTTGGGCGCCCTATAAGTGTAAGCTCAATTTGGCGCCCCTGATTTTAAAATCGATTTGACATCCCCTTAACTTCAATTCAGTGCCCCCATAAGTTTCAGGTCATCTTGGCGCCCGTGCGTGTAAGCTCAATTTGACGCCGCTAATAATATGTTGAACATAAATTTGAAATGCAAAAAAAAAACCAAAAAAAAAAAAATGAATAAATAAATAAAAAATGTAACGTGAAAACAAGTAAATTTAAATGTTTTGACGGTTAGAATCCCATAATGTAAATTCTGGTAAAAGAGGAAAAACAAAGGCGTCTGCGAATAGGGAACGGAAATTTTGATGCATTCGAATGATTAGAAAACAAATCACTTTACGCGTTCCTCGACACAATGTAATAAATCAATGGGAAAAGATGATGCGAGCGCGAAGCGCGAGCAAAAATTTTGCTATGTATATACAAACCAGGAGGCATGGAATTTTAAAATTTTGCTATTTCTAGATAGAGACCATTTTAAAGGCCCCTTCTGTTTTTTTTTTGTTGTGTTTTTTGGGGCCCCTTAGTTTCAGGTAAATAGGATATAGTCGGAGCCACTAAGTTTAAGATAAATTTGGCACCCCTAAGTCTCAGGTCAATTCGGCGCCCCTACATTTGAGCTTAATCTGGCGTCCTTTAATTTAAGATCGATTTGGCACCCCCTTAACTTCAGGTTAAATCAGCGCCCTTAAGTCTCAGGTCAATTCAGCGCCCCTTAAGTTTTAGATCATTTTTGCACCCCTACATTTGATCTAAGGTCGATTTAGCGCCCTTAAGTTTAAGTTCGATTTGGCACCCCCACGTTAAGCTCATTTTTGCTTCAGGTCAATTTGGCGCCCCCATCTAAGTTTCGGGTCAATTTGGCGCCCCTACGTTTAAGCTCAATTTGGCTCCCCCCTAAATTTAAGGTCAATTTTGGCGCCCTAAACGTTTAAGGTCAATTTGGCGCTCTTTTAGTTTACTGTCGATTTGGCGCCCCTAAGTTTAAGGTGAATTTGGCACCCCTTAATTTTTACTGACGATTTGGCGCCCCCCCCCCGAAATTAAAGGTCAATTGGTGCCCCTTAAATTAAGGTCGATTTGGTGCCCCATAAGTTTAAGGTTAATTTGGCGCCCCTTTAGTTTACTGTCGACTTGGCGCCCCTAATTTAAGGTCGATTGGCGCCCTAAGTTTAAGGTCAATTGGCGCCCCTTAGTTTGCTGACGATTTGGCCCCCCCCATTTTTTTTAAGGCTAGCCCCCTCCACTCCCCTCCTCCTTCCTTCTCCCTTCCTCGTCTCCTCTCCTCTCTTCTCCCTTCTTTTTTTTTTTTATTTTCTTCCTTCCTCTTTCCCCCTTTTTTCCCTTTCTCCTTTTTTCTTCTTTCTTTTTTTTCTTTGCTTTTTTCTCCTTTTTCTTCCTCTTTTCTGCGCCCCTCGGGGGGCCCGGGCCCGTAAAGCCCCCCCCCCAAGAATACGCGCATGCATATGGACTATAAACAAAGGAGTAATAGTGCTAATCTTACTTCATCACTGCTTCCATGCTCTATATACACCATCATCTCTTCTTCATAGATATCATTAACCAGTATATCTAAATATGCATCAGTGTCACAGTCGCTGGATATAAACCAAGAAAGAAGAAACATAGATTTATCAAACAAAAATTACAGAATGATATGATTCATCAACCCTGTCACCTGTCAGGTTCTGTTAATGATAGAATAAAAGAATAATGTAGAAACAGTTGTAAAATAATTTAATTTGATATCATTCATGATGAAACAAATCACCTTGCATGTGACAAGCATTTTCACAATGATTATCAGCATAATCATTCTATGTTTAAATCTTGGGTTTAAATACTTTAAATTAAATTTAGGTACATAATTTTTAATTAATATGTTCACATTTTATTTCAAGCTTCTTACCTTGGAAAAATAAAAATATTTTATGTATATGTCCTGTTGCTAGGCGATCATATTGGTTTATCATTTTAATACACACATTTGTGCACCAGCTGTATTCATGCATGTGCATGTACAGGAGGAAAATTGTCAGTAAAATAAATTGACTTCTATTAATAACAAAATCACTACCCCTACTTTGCCCTTAATGGCCACAATGTGATCTAAGTCTTAAAATTCACAAGCATGTATTGTGCATCAAACCTTACCTAATAAAGGTCTCAAGAGTCTTATTCTTCCTCAAAGAATTCAGGATAGTTTTGCAATCATCATTCCCAATGTCGATGTTGATAAGACTGAGTTTGGTGATTTTTGGGAAAGAATCTAATGATAACATGAAAATTTTTGCACTAAATTCATTCCTATAAAAACCATGCAGAGACAGATCAGTCACAACATCCATAGTCACAGGGTGAAGCAGCTTTTGTGGAAATAGAGTCTGATACCCATGGAATGCAAGAGTCATCTTCTGTATACCAGGAAACCTCTCCAGAAGACCAATCCTACGCAATGGAATGAAGGAGTTATGATCCACATTCAGCTTAGTCAATGAGGTACTTGAATGTATGGAGGGTGGACCGCTGCCATCCATCTGAGAAATGAGACACAATACTATTTGTTTATTTAGAGATATTTCACTTTAATTATTGACATTCACAAAATGATATCATATAGGATATCAGTACACGGAGGTATGTCACAGAGGAATTACTCAACTGAGAGAATATCAAAGAATGAAACAAAACATGAATGTTTACTGTTAAGTCATTCCAGTAAAGACAAGCTTGTGGGGTTAAATTAATGCATGTAACCATTGTAATGACAAATATCTACTTATGTTTTTTTTTTAATCACTGGATTTGACTAATGTATGAATTTTGCACCTTCATAGACCCCTATTCACTCATAAATATATTTTTTTAAGTTGAGACAAAAAAAATTCTTTTGCGGACTGCATGGTAAAGAAGATTTCACTGACATGGATTGCCCCATGTAATAATATCAAAGAGAGAATGAAACTGTAGGCCTGCAACATGTATACTTTGCATTTACAGATATACATGTAATTAATCCTTTTAGTCCCAGGGGGCATAATGGCCCAAATCTTACATTTTGTGTGTGTGTTACTTCAAGATACACCAAATTCCTATCAATGAAGGGGGCATGCTCACAGGAGGGGGATGGTTTAGCATGATATTTTTCAGCCTTTGGTCGTCCAAAATTTGATTAAGAGCCATTGGGGGTATTTGATTGACGCATGTCATTCTTCCATAAACAGAAAAAGAAATACTGACAAAATTAGAAGGAGCCAAAAGCCCCTAAATTCCACATTTAAGACACTTTTTTTTCTAATTTGTTTTAAAGGAGGGTGATTAAAAGGTGGGAACATCGTTTCCTCTGTTGCCCCCCCACTCAAAATCTCCTCTTTTTTATATTAGGGTTAAACCTGGTGTATAGTTTTGGTAACAAAAAGGGAATCAGCACAAAATCGATCAAATATAATCTCATTGTGTCCACATTACACTAAAAGATGTGAGAGATCTTGTGTCATTCTTTTCATGATTTCCAATGAATTTCAGTGAAAATGTTTGAAAGAGATATAATGTAACCGCCGTTTTAGACCTCTGCTGGGAGGTCTGCATGCCGGAGGTTACGGCATGAATGGTGCGTAACGATCTGTACGTAACACCCACACAAGAGAATCCCTATTGGTTTTCCATGTGAACATTGACTCAATGCTAAAATGAGTCGGGTCCCTGTCTTTCCATGTTTTATATATTTATATTGTGAATAAAGACGCTACAACAAGATTTCAAGTACTATAATTTGTTTTATTATAGTTATTGAATTCAATCTTTCATATTATCTAAATGTGAAACCAAATTGGTTTTTCCTTCTCCTGACACTATTATACACCAGCTTTAATACTTGAAATGCATTTCAAATGCATCCTAGTACCTCACTATGATTCCTGTCATCGATATTGATGTCAAACAGTGTGAGCGAATTTAAGTCTGGCAGGAGGGCAAGTGTTGATAGATGACGACTATCTAGATAAGTTCCCATTAAATGCACTCGCCTGATCTAGAGAAGAATATGACATAGAAAAGTTAATCAAGAGATAATGAATAAATGGTAAGGGAATACGTATATTGTCGTGATTTTTGTTACAATTTACCATTCCATCAAGAATCACTTTCAAGTACAATGAATAACATGTACATTATGTTAAAAAAGTAAACTGATGTGAGAGGATTCACATGATTAAATTCATAAAAATAATTATTTTTGTTGTGCCCTAGAAATGTGTTGCAGCTGTAATCTACATTCTGTGAAAGAGACATTTGGTCATTCTCTATTATATCAAAACAAAATCAGTACACGACTGCCTGCTCGAAATTATCTCCCCGTTTTCTGACATTTGCATTCAGCAATGATCTTTGTTTCTGCATTATACTTATATTTGAGACAGGAATCGTATTGCTAATCGTTTTTGTTATGCAATAAAAATATGTTGTAGCTTATTACTATGAATTAAGCATTTCTTGTAATCAACATTCAATGAAAGAGATTTTTGTTCATTCTGTATTATATCAAAACAAAATCAGTATATGAATGCCTGTCCGTGCTCAGAGAAATGCTAAAAGGGTATACAAATAAATGCTAAATTGTTTATTTTTCTAGAAATTATAACTACATTTTCTGACATTTGCATCCAGCAAAGAATTTTGTTTTTGCCTTATACACGTATATGAGACGGAACCATCCTGCTACCTTTAATGATGAAGCTCCTTCACTAAGTGCACTGTAGAATCCATCTGATAGGTTCCCTCTTAATTTGACATCCTTGAGGTATGACATGGCACATATACTAGCACCTAGTGTTTGTGATTCAGACTCACTGATAGCACGGTCACGTATTTGAAGAGATTCAACCTGTAAAGAAAATATGAAAAAATATGAATGTAAAGCATAGTATTTTACTAGGTCCATAATCATTACGTGTGTAATTAAACTATTTAGTACTTAGTACTATTTATTATTTGTAACAGGACAATTATTATTACACCACTTTCCCACTAAGCTCCCATGTGGTTTGGTCTAGTTATTTCCAAAGATGTACATTGTAAAGAAAGGAATTTTAAATAATAAGTGTATATGTCAGGATTGTTGTGTCTTTTGCAACAAACCTCCTTCTCTGAGTACATTGCAGAATCCATCTGGTAGTTTCCCTGATAATTTGACATCCTTGAGGCATGGCATGGCACAGATACTAGAGTTTGTGATGCGGACTCACTGATATCATTGTCATCTATTCACAATTTTGTACCCTTTCAGAATATAGATTATTTGACCCTCTGTGTATCGCATCAAATCCCAATTATTTTCTTGTTGAGATACATAACTTGCATACAAATGTGATATTACCCTCCCCTCCTTCCCCCCCCCCCCAAAAAAAAAAAATAGATCTACATCAAAGGAGTTTATAACTGCTCTTAAAACAAGAAGGGAAAAAAGAGGTACATTGTACTTGTATTGACAAATCCTATTAACCCATAACATTACAGGAAAATGTTTCTTGGGCACTTCAATCAGTTACATGTATAACTCTTTCTACCTTTAGTGATGAAGCTCCTTCTCTGAATTCATTGTAGAATCCATCTGATAGGTTCCCTATTAATTTTACATGCTGAAGGTATGGCATTGCACAGATACTAGCACCTAGTGTTTGTGATGCAGATTCACTGATACCGCGGCCATGTACATGTATGTGAAGAGATTCAACCTGATAAAGAAGTTTAAGTTAAGAAATAAATGAGAGCAAAATATAGTCTTGCATTTTAATGCCAATTAAATGATAATATCAAAAAGTCTACTTCATGGATGATAATCTATTATCTAAGCTATAAGCTATTGTGTGAAACACTAAAGTCAACAGATAAAAAAAATAGAGGTAAATAAATGTGACATTTTTTAAAGAGCATGATAAAAAGTGCAGTACGCATTGTTTTATACTAATATTAAGATTGTGAGATAGAGCATTCTAAAATTTAGTTTCCTTTGAATATATTAAATGGGATAAATATACAGAACGTCATTCACAACCAGGGGCCGGTGGGCTGCAGGTTTTGTTCCAGCAGGCACTTTTTCAGCAAATTTTGTGTATCAGCACACATTGAAGTGCATGTAGGTTGAACATAGAGGAATAAGCCAGTTGCCATAAAGAGACTGATTATGATAATTATGGCTTTTTTTTCAACATGTAATTTCTAACTTTTTAATGATAGGAAGACAGTTACAACACATTTAGCAACAGAAGTTTCATGAGTCTGAGTTAAGAGCCCTGGGATATTTGTTGCTAAATGCATAGTGTCTTTTCCATGAACCAGAAATGTCAATGTGGTTGATTTGCTTTACTGATAGAAGTAAATTAATACATGTATGATGTACAGTAGCGTATCCAGCCTTAGGTCACACAATTTAATGTATCGGTCCATGCCCAAACATAACAGAGCCAGCACGATCTCTTGAAATTGTGAATCTTTGATTCAGACATATTGCAGGTTCAAAGGCATTCTGGGCCCAAGGTCTGTTGTGACTTTAGAATTAATTCATACATGTATGCAGATCTAGAATCTGGATCTAACACAGTGGGATTTACAATACTACATGTAACAATTCTTCTTAAGTAGCAAATCCTCTCATGAAGCATAAAACATTCATAATATACAATTCTACTCTGTAGTATAATGTTTGTGTACAATGTCTCAAATTATCACTATTTCCAATATACACTTCATAGCACAAAGCTTTTTCAAATCCAGATTATACTATGCTCTTTGTGTATTAGGTATCAATGCCTATCAAGGTAGAAATGTCTTCCTATTATGATCTGTTTGTTGGATGTTCAAACATAATTACAAGGGAGAAAATTATACACGCATGAAATATGAAAAGGCTGTGAGCATTCTATGGTAGTATCAGCCAAGTCTGTCAGTACATTTAAACTGCAATTCAAGATTTTCAAAGATTAGGGGAGACCGGGGATGGAAGTTACACGGGTCAGTTGTTACAGTTCTCAGTGTGCTAAATTGGAACAAGAGAGTTCGTGCTAACTGGCATCTATATACATCCTACACATAGCTGTGATGAACTGCCGGTCGTGAGGTTTCTCTGTTGTTTTATTAAAAAGTAAATCAACAAAATCCATTTTTTACAGTTCCAAGTGAATTTTTGACAAAAATTAAAATTTGTAATAGTTCTTTCAACTGAAGGCACATGATGATGGGCTGGTATTGTGAATATATTAAATGTATGTCACTAATATACCCCTGAGCCATGCCCTGTAATTCCGCCTAATGGCTGTACTACAGTTGATTTTGTGTGTAAAATCACCCATGTGCTAGGTTGTTACAACAACCTACCCCATGCCGATGTAACAACCTACCCCAATTACATTACACATGTAAAGTAATTTTGTTTCAATTTTCAAGTGTTAATATCTTGATATTTCTATTATTACTTTGGGCTATTCTAGAGCTCTACTTGATCTACTGTTAACGATACCAGGAAACTGGAAAGTTGAAGCAAAAGTATGGTATAGGAGATTTACACATTGTAACAAATTACCCCGTATGTTTACATATAGTAATAATTTACCCTGTACGGAGTAACAACTTAGCCCGTATACGGGGTAGGTTGTTACAAAAAAAATGTCTTCATTAATTAAGCTGTAGTTAACTAGTGTTTACATGTTTTGAAGTTTTATGTCCCTCAAGTTTTAGCCAACATAATAGGTTATCTACAGACCCAAAATGGAGTGTGTGAGTACTTTCATTAGAATTATCTGGCCCAAAATGTGAATTTTGTAACGTCCATCCCCGGTCTCCCCTACTTGTATAATATCATTATAAAGCACTTTGGGCATTTTAAATGGAAAACTCTATATAAATGTCAAAATGAATATGTATGTACATATGAAACTTTCAGGATGAAAACATTTCATAATTTGTGGGCTCCATTTTTCAATCTTTCCTAGTAGGTCTTGGCAATAACAATCTCCCTGTTCAGAGAAAAGAAAATAAAAATTTGATATTCCTACTTGATGTACAGTATAAAGGAGTATAAAGGTTAAAGGGAAATTACTTGTGCAGATGTCGTCTGTGATGAAGAGAGTGAAGCCACAAAGGCAATAAAGGCCTGCTCTCCATCCATACTGATGTCGATCTGACAGGATGATGAGATAACCTCTGATGATGATAATCCTCCTACATTCTTTATCAGTGTAATCTAAACATCAAAACAGAGTTCATCTGTATTAATGTCTTTAGATTTTAAAACTCAATTAGTCACAAATAATATCAGAAATTAGGAATTCTTTTATAGTACATTACACCTATATGTTTGAATAAATTGAATTGTTTATCAGGATCATAATAAATTCCAAAATTAGGGTACACGAAAGAGTATTCTTCTTTTCGGGTCACTACATCTTCTTCTGCTCAAGTCCTTTCTCTCATTGTTCTGTTTGATTGTATAATTATGCCTGTATACATTTGAAAGATTATAATTTATATTGTTTCTCAAGGGAATTCAAATCTTAAACTCAATCTGAATCTGAATACGCTCTACCAATTAAGTACTGAATGCAGGGGATCCCATTAGGCGAAAATGTATAAGATCAGCTTGGGAGCAAATTTATCACATATTTGTTATATAAACAAACAAAAAATGTCCCTGACCACCTTCTACTGGAAGGATGAGGGGGAAAGAAAAGTGATGTCTAGAGAATAAAGAATATTTGCAGATGGTAACCTTTGCTCTACTGCCAGTTCCCCTGTACATGAGGTCCACACTTCTGATACATGGCATAGCACATATGCTGGCACCAAGACTTTGAGATCCATCCACACTGATATAATCTCCATCTAATTCTAGAAATTCAACCTATCACAAGAAAACAGAAAAGATAAAAAATTGTCAAATGTGGGTATCAAATTTGATTTCCTCCATCATAAGGTGATTGTACATAGCATACACTTTTTAGACATGGCAGAGCACAGATACCAACGCCTGAGGCTGTAATGCATGTCCACTGACAACATCTAGGCCTTCATGCAAGAATTCATTCTGTCCCGAAAATGGGAAAAAAAATAAGGTTATATGCAAGTTTCACAAGGAATCATCTCTTTCCCAAACTGGAATGCAAAACAATAAGAATACTGTGAGATGTGTTTGCAAAATGGAATACCATGTGCACATGCTCTTAAACAGTTGGTGTAAATTACCATACAGTGCATCAGATAAAAGTAAACCCAACATTGAGAGCCTCATATCTTATGTGTCATTAATTTTCATATCATGACAAGGAATAAATTTCTATTTTATCCAGTGATACCAAACTTCTACCTGTGCTGTCACAGATGACTGACTACTTGTTGAGCTTTTAAAAATTTTGGTCAAAAACAATTTGTACCAATTTTTTTTTCAGAAGCAGCACTGGCTTTCTGATCATTCATTAATCGTTTGAGGTCAGCCTTCCTGAGTTCATTCATTAGGCATGTTATGGACAAAGGATTACTTGGACTATTAAAATGAAAGGGCTGTTTTTGCCCAAACACAGGGCACATTTTACACTTGTTTATTAACCCTATTCTGACTAGGCTTTTCAAGAGAAGATTTTGACTGGGGGGGGGGGGTCAATTTGACAAATTTGTCAAATTTGTGCAAATTTATGCAAATTAGATGCATATTTGTGTTTTCCTTAATATTTCATTAAAAAACATAGCTATAAAGCTAATTTTTTTTTCAAAATTTGCTGAGTATCATAGTCAACAGTATGGAATTGACAAAATTTGGAAATTTAAAATTCATTCTTTTGTATTTTATTGTTTTGTGAATTTCCTATGTATTGCATTGTTTTTATTTCTTATGTATCTCTTTGTTTTTGTAATTTATTATGCTTGAGAAATGTTTCTTGATTAATACAAAGACAAAGACTGTTGCGCGGCAGTCACGGATTTCATACAGGGGGAGAATAGGGTTAAAGTCCAACTGCTTTGTCATCCGTGACAACACAGGTATAAGTTTGGTATCATCAAACAGAATATGAGTTAATCTTTATCGTGAAATAAATTTCAACATCAAACAACTTATAAAATCTTAATTTGAGGCTCTCAAAGTTGGGTTTACTTTTTTTTTTCAGGGATGCACTGTATACATATGTACATGTATCATGTCCATGAAGGTCTGCAAAGTTTCTTCTGGAGAGAAACAAAAGATAAATGAGGTTATTAAATTAATGCTGATATTTCTAACATATATAATTGAAAATTATAATTAGGTTTTACATCATCAGGTTGGTATATACATGTACATGCATGAATGTTTGCTAGGCGCTCCTCAGCGGCTGCCGGGCCCACGAGAAAAGGGGCAAAACAAATATCCGGTCATCTTTGTTTCGAAAAATAAAATTTGGAGCATGGAGCATTTCTATGTTTACAAAATTTGCATATACATGTACTTGTTTTCTGATCTTGCTACATGTACCTTGAATGACGAAGCTCCTTCCCTGAGTTCCTTGTAGAATCCATCTGATAGTTTTCCTCTTAGTTTGACATCATTGAGGCATGGCATGGCACAGATACTAGCACCTAGTGTTTGTGATACAGACTCACTGATATCATTGTCATCTATTTGAAAAGATTCAACCTGTTAAGAATAAAATATGAACGTAAAGCATAGTATTTCACTAGATCAATAATCATTATTTGCCTAATATTACAACTTGCTTAGTGTTTCTAATGGGATAATAAATTACATACATTTACATGTATAAAATGGGAAACTAGTGTTTGTGATGCAGACTCATTGATATAAGTGCCATCTATTTGTGATGCAGACTCATTGATATAAGTGCCATCTATTTGAAGAGGGTCTACCCGTGAAGAAATAAATAAAAATTGATTGCAATATAGTCTTGTTTTTTTAAATGCCAAGTGAAGAACAAAATCAAATAGTCTAGTGGATACATGTATATAATTTATAAGCTATACATGTAATACACTGCAGTCAACAGACATAAAATAAGGTGAAAAAATATGATATTGTTAAAAGGGCATGGTAAAAAATGCACTCTGTATTGTTTTACAGCAATAATGTTTGTTTGTCAGTGTATTCTAAAATTTCATTTCTTTGGAATTTATGACGTCTGCTATTTAGAACATCATTCACAACTGAAGAATACTTATGATTTTGTACTCTACATTGTCCCTGATCTATGTATCACATCAAGACCATATAATTGTCTTGATTATAAAAAAAAAATGAATTGCATGCCCATGTGATTTTATTTTACAAATTAATCACTAGATCTACATCAAAGGAATTTATAAAAGCTTTATAAAAATATTTTAAAAAAGAGGGGGACAAAATATGACAAATCCTGACCCAAAAATACAGGAATATGTTACTTCAAGCAGTCATAGATCTCCCTACCTTCAATGATGAAGCTCCATTTCTAAGTGCACTGTAGAATCCATCTGATAGTTTCCCTGTTAGTTTGACATCCTGAAGGCATGTCATGGCACAGATACTAGCACCCAGTGTTTGTGATGCAGACTCACTCATACCATGGTGATTTATTTGAAGAGATTCAATCTGTCAAGAATAAAGTTGAGCAAAGTAAATTTGGTAAAACAGTATTATCAGAACCAAAGTGGTTCCTGTCTACGTGTTCATCATGACAGACTTTTTTGCATATCACATATCAGTAAGTACGATTGATAATTGCACATGTTAAAATTATAAAATTCTAGTTATCATAATCATTTGCTAATGTAGCTCCACATTGTTCATTGTTGCCATACTACTCTCACGGTATTTCTACTATTACAAGATGATTCACATGGTTACTTTATCACAGTGTCACAAATATATAATTGGAGAGGGTATACCTGTAATATTTGTTACATTGCATGATGAATTACCACTTTTTACTCTACTGTGTTAAATTGCTTTGTATTCTAAAACACGGGTGTTAATAAAAAATAATGTACTGGTATTTTCCTTATAATGCAAATTTCCCTTTATTCAATATGTAAATCTGTGTTAAAAAGAGAAAATGAATATACATGACAGTTTTGTGTATTCAGAATACATTGGGCATTTTAAATGGAAAACTATATATAAATGCCAAAATGTATATGTATGTATGTACATATGAAAGTTTCAAGATGAAAAAAAATTCATAATTTGTGGGCTCCATCTTTTAATCTTTCCTAAGAGATCTTGGCATTAATAACCTCTCTGATCAGAGAGAGAAAATAAATCTTTGAAATTCCTACTTGTTGTATAGTATAGGAGTATAAAGATTAAAGAGAAATTACTTGTGCAGATGATGTCTGTGATGAAGAGAGTGAAGACACAAAGGCAATGGCCTGCTCTCTATCCATACTGATGTTGATCTGACAGGATGATGAGATAACCTCTGATGAAGATGATCCTCCTGATTTCTTTCTCAGTGTAATCTATAAACATCAAAGCAGAGTTCATCTGTATCAATGCTCTGGATTTTAAACCTCAATTACGCACAAATAATATAATAATATAATAAAATTAGGAATTCTTTTATACTACATTACACCTATGTTTTTTTTTACACCTATGTTTTGGAGAAAAGTTTGAATAAAATGCATTGTTTATCAGGATCATAATAAATCCCAAATTAGGGTACACGAAAGAGTATTCTTCTTTTCGAGTCTACAATACATCTTCTTCTTGACTCTTTTGTCTCATTGTTCTGTTTGATTCTATAATTATGCCTGTATACATTTGAATCTGAGTCTGAATAGGCTCTACCAATTAAATACTGAATGCAGGGGAAAAGTATAAGATCAGCCTGGGAGCAGATTTATAATATATTTGTTATATAAACAAACAAAAATGAAAATAAAGAGTATTTGCAGAGGGTTACCTTTGCTCTACTGCCAGTTCCCCTGTACATAAGATCCACACTTCTGATACATGGCATAGCACATATACTGGCACCCAGGCTTCGAGATCCATCCACACTGATATTACTCAAATGTAGTTCTAGAGATTCAACCTATCACAAGAAAACAGAAAAGATACAAAATGGTCAAATGTGGGTACCAAATGTTATTTCCTCCATCACAACGTGATTGTACATAACATACACTTTTGAGACATGGCAGAGCACAGATACCAGCGTCTGAGTCTGTAATGCATGTCCACTGACAACATCTAGGCCTTCATGCAAGAATTGTGAAAATTCATTCCGTCACGAAAATGGGGAAAAAAAATAAGGTTATGTGCAAGTTTCACAAGAAATCATCTGTTTCCCAACTGGAATGCAAAACAATAAAAATACTGTGAGATGTGTTTGCAAAATGGAATATTATTAAACAGTTGGTGTTAATTAACATACAGTGCATCCCAGATAAAAGTAAACCCAACTTTGAGAGCCTCATATTCAAAGAGCGAAATTCTATTCTACCCAGTGATACCAAAATTATACCTGTGCTTCAATGGATGACTGAGCACTTGAGTTTTTAAAAATTTTGCTCAAAAACAATTTGTACAAAGTTTTTGCAGAAGCAGCACTGGCTTTCTGATCATTCATTAATTGTTTGAGGTCATAATTCGTGAGTCCAGGACAAAGGATTACTTGGACTATTGAAATGCAAGGGCTGTTTTTGTCCGAACTTGTACAGGGCAGATTTTACACTTGTTTTTTTTTTAAAGTCCAACTGCTTAGTCATCTGTCACAACATTACACAGGTATACATAAGTTTGGTATCATCGAACAGAATATGAGTAAATCTTTATCATGAAATAAATTTCAACGTCAAACAAGCTATAAAATCTTAATTTGAGGCTCTCAAAGTTGGGTTTACCATTTTTCAGGGACACACTGTATACATGTGTACATATGCATGTATCATGTCCATGAAGGTCTGTGAAGTTACTTCTGGAGAGAAACAAAAGATAAATGAGGTTATTAAATTAATGCTGATATTTCTAACATATATGCTTGAAATTTTGTTATCAGGTTGGTATATACATGTACATGCATAAATGTAAATTCATTATTGTAATAACAATGCTTGCTATGCATTTCTATGTTTACAAAATGTACATATACTTTTATGATCTTGCTACATGTACCTTCAATGACGAAGCTCCTTCCCTGAGTTCATTGTAGAATCCATCTGATAGTTTTCCTCTTACATGTAGTTTGACATCCTTGAGGCATGGCATGGCACAGATACTAGCACCTAGTGTTTGTAATGCAGACTCACTGATATCATTGTCATCTATTTTAAAAGATTCAACCTGTTAAGAATAAAATATGAACGTAAAGCATAGAGTTTTACTAAACACAACACAAAAAGAAAGTTCCCCCTATTTCAAATATCAATAAATTTTCAAAAAGGAAGAGTTACAAAAATCTTATTATATGTCCATGTAGGGAATTTAATTAGTTACTATGGGACCGAATTTGAGGAAAAATCAAGTTGTCATGCTTCAGTGAGTAATGGTTGAATGCAAAAATGTCATTTTTTGAAGTTCGCAAGCCTAAAATCACAACTTTGATTCAATAATATCGGACCAATTTTTAGATTTTAAACATTTCACGCATCAGAATGTAAGCAAAACGTGCTTCCAAACATACGGAAAGGACATTTGTGTAAAATTTCACGGTTGAGTGAGCATGCAGCAAAAAATGCCAAAACTACGATTTTTACATTTTATCCATTGTAAAATTGATCAATTATGATAGGATTCATGTCAAGGAAAAGGGTTTTTAACTTTTGCAAAAAATTTAAATCAATTTACGGTTGAATGAACACCATAAAATACCATGTGAAAAACACTAAGTAAGTATTCTTTCCATTTTGTACACTAAAAATCATGTGAATATCTGTTTTTGTATTATTTTTATGACCGGTGCACGTGTGTACATAATCATATTGCATTTATCAAAAATTTCATGCTTCAGTGAGCATGTGGTACCGGAAAAGCTGTTTTTTAATGTAGAGACCAAAATTTAATTGCTTACTTTGCTTAACCATAACAAATCGTTTGAAAGTATTAATTTGATTTCATTTTTGCAAAAATCCGACTTTTCATGCTTCAGTGAACACAAGATATGAGAAAAACATGAAAAAAAGAAGAAAGTTTACGGCCCTGGCACAGCCTAATGGTAGGTCCGATTCTCAATTTGACCTAGGTTCCTGTTAGTTAATGACTTCTTAAAGATTAGTGCCAAGTTTCAAGAATTAACTCAAAGTATAACGAACAAAAAAACGACAATGAAAATGGGCAATATTTGACGTTTGTTCACTTTTTGTTCAAACTCTATACGTAAAGTCAATGGGGAGGAAATCAATAGTGCACAAAAGTCAAATATTGCCCATTTTCATTGTAAATTTTTCGGTCGTTACACTGTGAGTTAATTCTTGAAAATTGGCACAAATCTCTAAGAAGTCATTAACTAACAGGAACTTAGGTCAAATTAAGAATCGGACGTGCCATTAGGCCGTGCCAGGGTCGCAAACTTTCTTCATTTTTCATGTTTTTCTCATATCCTGTGTTCACTGAAGCATGAAAAATCGCGATTTTTGCGAAAATGAAATCAAATTAATACTTTCAAACGAATTGTTATGGTTAAGCAAAGTAAGCAATTTAATTTTGGTCTCTAAATTAAAAAAAAGCTTTTCCGGTACCACATGCTCACTGAAGCTCAATATGATTATGTACACACGTGCACCGGTCATAAAAATAATACAAAAACAGATATTCACATGATTTTTAGTGTACAAAATGGAAAGAATACTTATTTAGCGTTTTTCACATGGTATTTTATAGTGTTCATTCAACCGTGAATTGATTTAAATTTTTTGCAAAAGTTAAAAACACTTTTCCTAGATATGAATCCCATCATAATTGATCAAGTTTAAAATGGATAAAATGTAAAAATCGCAGTTTTGGCATTTTTTGCTGCATGCTCACTCAACCGTGAAATTTTACACATATGTCCTTTCCGTATGTTTGAAAGCACGTTTTGCGTACATTCTGATGCGTGAACTGTTAAAAATCTAAAAATTGGTCTGATATCATTGATTCAAAGTTGTGATTTTAGGCTTGCGAACTTCAAAAAATGACATTTTTGCATTCAACCATTGCTCACTGAAGCATGACAACATGATTTTTCCTCAAATTCGCTTCCATGGTAGCTAATTAAATTCCCTACATGGACATAGAATTAGATTTTTGTAACTCCTCCTATTAAAAAAAATATTGATATTTGAAATAGGGGGAACTTTCTTTTTGTGTTGTGTTTAGATCAATAATCATTATTTGCCTAATATTACTACTTGCTTAGTGTTTCTAATGGGATAATACATGACATACATTTACATGTATAAGATGGGAAACTAGTGTTTGTGAAGCAGACTCATTGATATAAGTGCCATCTATTTGAAGAGGGTCTACCCGTGAAGAAATAAATAAAAAGTGATTGCGATATAGTCTTGTTTTTTTTAAATGCCAAGTGAAGAACAAAATCAAATAGTCTAGTGGATATGTAATTAATAAGCTATACCTGTAATATACTGCAGTCAACAGACATAAAATTAGGTGAAAAATATGACATTGTTCAAGGGCATGGTAAAAATGCACTGTGTATTGTTTTACAGCAATAATGTTTGTCAGTGTATTCTAAAATTTTATTTTTTTGGAATTTATGACGTCTGCTATTTAGAAAATCGCTCACAACTGAAGAATACTTTTGATTTTGTACACATTTAAAAATATGAATTATTTTGATCTGTGTATCACATCATGACCAAATCATTTTCTTGATTATAAAAAAAAAAATGAATTGCATGCCCATGTGATTTTATTTTAAAAATTAAACACTAGATCTACATCAAAGGAATTTATAAAGGCTTTATAAAAAAAAATTAAAAGAGGGAGAAAAATAGGCCTATTGACAAATCCTAGCCCCAACTACAGGAATATGTTACTTCAAGCAGTCATAGATCTCCCTACCTTCAATGATGAAGCTCTATTTCTAAGTGCACTGTAGAATCCAACTGATAGTTTCCCTATTAGTTTGACATCCCGAAGGCATGGCATGGCACAGATACTAGCACCTAGTGATAGTGATGCAGACTCACTCATACCATGGTGATCTACATGTATTTGAAGAGATTCAATCTGTCAAGAATAAAGTTGAGCACAGTAAATTTGGTAAAACAGTATTATCAGAACCAAAGTGGCTCCTGTCTACGTGCTCATCATGATAGACTTTTTCACATATCACATATCAGTAAGTACGATTGATAATTGCACATGTTAAAATTATAAAAATTCTAGTTATCATAATCATTTGCTACTGTAGCTCCACATTCTTCATTGTTCTTGTTGCCATACTACCTGCATGGTATTTCTACTATTACAGGATGATTCACATGATTACTTTATCACATTGTCACAAATATATAATTGGAGAGGGGTATACCTGTAATATTTGTTACATCGCATGATGAATTACCACTTTCTTCTTTACTGTGTTAAATTGCTTTGTATGGGTGTTAATAAAAATAATGTACCGGTATTTTCCTTATAATGCAAGTTTCCCTTTATTCAACATGTAAATCTGTGTTAAAAAGAGGAAATAAATATACAGTCTGTGTCAAATAAAATGGTACAAGTGGAAAACATTTTTTTATAGTATGAAGATTAATCACAGCCTACTATTGTTTGGTATTTTCATAAAGCAGGAAGATCACACTTTCACGTGCAATTTTTTTCATCACATTTGGTGTTGTAATTTTTGAAATATGACTAGTCTTCTACGATCAACAAAAATCCATTTTCCGCACGCCGTTCCATGCCTTTGTGTATAGGTTTCGCATAATGGCCATAAAGTGCTCAATTTCGATTTGTTCCTCGTCGCACAAAATTCAGCATAACTTTTGTTTTACGAAAGGAAATTATACAGAACAAAGCGCATCAGCAAGGAAAATCTTTTGGCTTTATTTTGGTACCATAAACACACATTATTTGAAAATATTTCACACCTAAATATTTTTTTTCCCGACTGTACCATTTTTTTTACACAGACTGTACATGTACATGTAAGTTTTGTGTAATTATTCAGAATAGTCTTCTACACATTCACATGAACATGTACAAGAAAATGAGTTTCTGTTTTATTTTTTATTACTACCGGGTAAATTCTTGTGCAATGTCTCAATTCATTAATAGGCAAACTTTCATTAATATTTATCATAATACACTTTATCCTACTGTACAGAGCTTTTTAACCCGTTGAATACTGAGATCTTTTCACATGGTTGTCAGGCATGGTTGCAACAAATTGTTTTCATTTAAAGGTGAACAAAAACACATATCAATATCTCAATGTCTTATAATTTGAATTATATAAAGTTTTCATGTATTTCAGGCAATATTTAGTGAAATAAATAATCGACACGAGGGATGTTCTCTATTTTGTCAGCCTGCATATATGCGGGCTTAGTACACAACGGGTTAAAATCCAGATTATACTAAAGCTAAAGCACTGTTTGTGTACTAGTTATTGATACCTACATGTAACAAGGTAGAACGTTCTTCCTACTATGATTGTGCAACTTACATTACTCCTTCATGACTATATAGGCATATCATCAGATTGAAATTCAAAGGTTTACAAAATAAAAGTATATCAGAAGGAAATTAATTGTTGGATTGACCAGGTCTTTGACTACACTTACACTGGAATTTAAGATTTTCAAAAATTATTTGTATTATCTCATTATAAAAGCTATAAAATAAAAATGATTTCACAATTTGCAGGTTCCATATTTCATTTGTATTTAATTAGTACATGTGAGTTGAAGCATTCGCAATCTAGCCTTGTAAGTAAAATGCTACGGACGGAATGACAGACGCCATTTGGATCTCTAAGACTTGCGTTCACCTCCGGTGGGCGAGAGAGTAAAAAAAAATGTCATGAGTGGGTTTCTAAGACTTGATTTTGCTGCAGTTTGTACATACCGGTAACACACTTTTTTGAGACATATGGCATACATAGCACAATCTGGTATTAAAACCCAGATTTCATGTGTATCTACAAAAAAAGTACATGTAGTTGTACAGATTAAGTCTGTCACAAAAAAAAGGAAAACTATATTAATAGTCATTAACAATGTAAAGAATTTTTTTTTCTGCTCAAAATGCAAAGACTGTGACATATGTCTTCCAAATGGAGTTATCACATGCACATGCTTACAAACAGTTGGTGTAAATTACTATACAAATATATCAGACATATTATAGTATATTAAGCACACATAGTAAGCTTTTTCATGTCCATGAAGGTCTAGGGATTTCTTCTGAAGAAAAAAAAATTTAAAAAATGAAGTCATCAAATGAATGCCGAGGATCTTCCCTTTTCATCCTTACATGCAATTCTCCATGTTATAGACACATATTTCTTAATTGATATTACGCTTTACATGATAAATTTGGTATGTAAATGTATAAATTCTTGTAAATATATTTTTGTAATGATACTGTTTGCTCAGCATTTCTATGTTAACAAAATTGCTACATTGAGTGGCGAAGCTCCTTCTCTGAGTTAATTTGACTGACTTTTAAACAGGGTCTTATAGAGTCAGATTTGACAAGAAATACATGTAGATCTGACTGCTACACCATCTATCCAGATTGTTATGCTATATTTTGGATACCATAGAAAGGGAAAGAATAATACTAGAGCAGGTCATTGGAGTAAGACAGAATATATTTACCATCACATCTTTAGCACGTTCTTCCATACTAGTGATGAATTCATCAACAAGAG
>CALNVZ010003435.1:6837652-6857767 GCA_940671915.1 Paracentrotus lividus | reverse complement strand
TAGATTTATAGATAAATATAGAATGGGAGTTACTTTTCTCATCGATATCTAATTCTTGGCGTGACACTTATTACTATATGCTATCGTTTTGTTAGTTGTTGTTGTTTGTTGTTTTTTTTTTCAGGGTACCTTTTTTGCATTTCATGTCAGTACATCCAACTTTTTCATAAGATATGAATTTCCTTAAATACTGCTAGCTTCAAAGCACTTAGCTAAGATCGATTTTAACCAGGATTTTGTTTTGGTTACGATAATAATTACACTCCTTTGAATTTTGAAAAATTAAGCCAGAAAATGTCTGAATTATGTTGCTATTACAAATGGATGATTTTCTTTACTAATTTGATTATATTTTTATCTTTTGTGTAACGTTGATGTCTTTATATCAAATATTAGAGGTGAAGTGTACAATCTTATTTTGTTTCTAAACTAGCATATCGTGCTGTGAGCAATGAAGCTTTGATACAATGTATGTCTTGAATCATTTTTTTTTTCAATGTTCAAGGAACTGCTAAACTGAATATGACCATTAATGGATATTATTATGTGATATTTATCTGAACTGGACATGTGCACATTATTGTTGGTAGTGATACTGGCTGAGTTGTGGAACAGATATTTTTTGCCATTACATTTACATATTTTCTATTAAATTTAAAATATGTCGAGCTGTAAACTTTTAATATTTACAAGGCAAAGTTAAAAAAAAAAAAAAAATCGAGGCAAGATATGAGGACATCAGTGCGTATCCAATACTGGTGAATTTAAAACAAAAGTGGAGAAGTTACTCAAGTCCATTTCTCTTTTCTCCAAAATTGAGAATCTTGATCAATCTATCTCTTGCTCTAGAATTATCCAAATTGTAAAGTGTAGGGTTGGAGAGTCGGGGATTGAGAAAATGAAAAAAAAAAAAAACTTAGATTTTTTTTCCAGTGAGAGTCTTCAATGGTTACATAAACCTTGCATGAGCATATTTACTTTTAGATGTATAAGTTTGTGAATGTTAGAATGTAAGAGTACAATACATTCAACCTTACGTAGGTAGCGAAAACTGTTGGGGATTGCTGAAATAGCTTCAATGAAAAAACAATAGAATATAAGAGAAGATGACTTGAAAGATCTCTTGAGTTTCATAGTAATATTTGTCTAGGCATGATTTACTTTCATAATTTATTGTGAATTTGAGGATGTAGTGCCTCATTCAGTCAGGTGGATTGGAAAGTTGTTTTTTATTTCTTGGTAATATTTTTCATTTGTTGTGAGGCAAACTGCATAGCATGCTAAAATTTATTATGAACTGATTGCAATATTAAATAATATTTCCATGATTTCGATGTGTTTGTTATTAAGAGTGAAACAACAACTTCGTACATGTACTCTGAAATATAAAATACAGTTGAAACTTTATATGGAGGCCTGATGTGGCAAAATATTAGATGCAACAAGCTATTTCCTACAGTAAACATTTAATCAATTTGTTTGTTTTGAAGTGAAATTTTCAGGTCCTCAGGATCCATAAAGAGTTTCATCTGTATTTTTATGATGGGTTGTTGATGGTAATTTGCAATGGTGGTTACGATGTTCATTCGATTGATGTGGTTGTTATGATGATTTTGACAATGGTGGTGAAGGTTATGTTGAAGTGGTAGTTACGGCAATTGTGGTCATGATGATTGCATTGGTAGTAATGGTAATTGTGATGATGATATTGCAGTGGTAGTGTTGATAGTCTGTATGACAGCTCCCCCTGGAGGTCAACTCCCTGGGACAACTCCCACCTGACAAGTTTCTGTCCCTAGAAGACTGCTCCCTCAGAGGACAACTTGCGACAGCTTACCCGGTTATGATGGTGATGATGATTGCAGTGGTGTTATGATGGTGTTTGCAGGATGATGTTGATATATAGGTCATGGTGGATTGCATTTGGTAGTTGTCATGTTGCTTGCAATGTAAATTGAGTGAGGAAGAACATTTAGTTGTTATTGATAAAGTACAGTACCTGAGTGGTGGTTATGATGGTGATGATGATGATTGCAGTGGTGGTTATGATGGTGATGATGATTGCAGTGGTGGTTATGATGGTGATGATGATGATTGCAGTGGTGGTTATGATGGTGATGATGATTTTGCAGGTGGTGGTTATGATGGTGATGAGATGATTGCAGTGGTGGTTATGATGGTGATAATGATGATTGCAGTGGTGGTTATGAATTGGTGATGATGATGATTGCGTGGTGGTGATGGTGATAGATGATGATTGCAGTGGTGGTGATGATAAATGCAGTGGTGGTTATGATGGTGGTGATGATGATGATTGGAGTGGTGGTTATGATGGTGTGATGATGATGATTGGAGTGGGTGGATATGATGGTGATGATGATTGCAGTGGTGGTTATGATGGTGATGATTGCAGTGGTGGTTTATGATATGGTGATGACGATGATTGCAGTGGTGGTTATGATGGTGGTGATGATGATGCAGTGGTGGTTATGATGGTGATGATTGCAATGGTGGTTATGATGGTGTTTGCAGGGATGATGTTGATAATTAGTCATGGTGATTGCTATGGTAGTTGTCATGTTGCTTGCACATGAAAAATTGAGTGAGGAAGAACATTAGTTGTGATTGTAAAGTACACATACCTAAGAGTTATGAAGATGACAGTGGTGATGGTGGTGGTTGTGATAATGAATCAAGAAAATTTTTCAACAAGGCCAAAACTTTTGCAAGCCATCACAGAAGGTATTAATTTTTCCTTAATCTGTCTTTTAGAATGTCCTCACTTACAATGTCTCCTGCTCATTATTTCCATGTCATTTGCAATCTTACTACCTTTTCCCTCTCTCCATTTCCGTCTTCTTGTGCTTATCCAGGGAGTTTGAAAGGCTCCCTGGCTTATCACTACTTCACCTGCAATGTGCTACTAATATGCATTTCTCTCACTCTTTTTCTCCTTTTCATTTCTCGGTTTCTTACATCTCATTCTTTTCCTCTTTCTTTCCCTCCTTTCTTTTTCTCCCTCCCTCTTTCTCTTTTTCTCACACAGTTTGTTCTCTCTCTCTCCTTTCATGTACTTCTCTTTCTCTCTCTCTCCTTTCTCTCCATATAATATGTTCTCTTTCCTAATTTCCCCTCTATATCTTTGCCATTGTTATCCTTTCTTCTTGTCTTCTCTCTCTCTCTCTCTCTCTCTCTCTCTCTTTCTCTCTCATATTCTTTCCCCCCCTGTCCTTTCCTCTTTCTTACTCTCTCTCTCTCTCTCCTCTCTTCTCGCTTCTGTATCTCTTGCAGCAACTCCCAAACAGTTCAATTGATTCGTTGTTACTTCACAAATACCATATCACTTACTTTTGAACCAACACAAAATTCACAGATACAAATTTATCAAGTTTGCAATGTAGAAAGACATGTAATTCAGATATCAAGGAATTCCTGTCACACACAATAAATATCAAAATAATATTACTCAAACAACTACAAAAATCTAAAATTTCAGAGTATCAGTGTGCTTCTGATATTTAAAAATAGATTTCTGTTACTACGCTTGAGACCAATTTGAAATATGTAAGTTGAATAAAAGTCAGATCTCCCCAAAAGTTAAAACTGTGCTAATGGAGTGTTGACTCTTTATACATGTAACAATCGGGGATATTATCTTTTTTTTAATATAATCATTCGGGGTTAAAAAAAACAAAACAAAACAAAACAACAACCCTGAAAAATAAGTGAGAATGGAAACCTTACAATGTAATATGAAGATGATAGTTCATAATACAATGTAACAAATTTCTGGTACATTTAGAATAAAGTTTTGCTTTGTTCACATTTCTTTCAAATAATATACTAATAATCTGATCACGTATCTAGTTTCCTGTATATAAATATAATTAAAGCTTGAAGTTCATAAACATCTTTACAACAATGTAAAGTTTCCTTTATGACAAGTCCAGCTTGTCCATTGTATTTTCAACATTCAATCTAAGAATGAAAACACACTTCAAGGCAATATTGCCTGCATGTATCCCACCAACTTAACTCACTATTCAACCTATAAGCCTATCTCCCTTGCATGAAAATTAAAATGCAAAAATATTTTGATAAAACAAAAACGATGCAAAAACATCTTGAAAATGAAGACCGTATAAGAAAGTTTGCTGCTTTACCAAAACATGTGTCATCACATAAGCTGATACAGTCCACTCCCATTACATGAAGCACGGATACAACCAGATTTTTGAAAATCAATTCTGCCGGCTCCAATTTCAAACGTACAAACCTATGTGTTCATTATCATGAGATTTTTCAGAACAAGTTCATTTGCTTGATGCTGAGCATTCCAAAATTGACTAGAGCATCCATCCCTGTCCCCAATTTAAATGTGCAACCATATATGTTTTCAGTAAACAAAGATTTTGTTCTAACAATGTAATTGGCTAGATCCCAAACAACTCTGTATAATGGGAGTGGACCCTCCATGACTTGGTCCTTTAGCAGCTAGCTCATTTCCTTTTAGAAAGTGTTTGGCGGTATCAATGTGTTTCAAAGGGAATTCTTGTACACATGTACTTATAGGAAACGCACAACCAGTATTGGCTTGCGTGACCTTTATTCTAGATATCATGATTACATGTAAAGTGTGCAGAAAACAGAAGGCGATTTGGGGACGTTTAGGGAATAAGCTGACAGGTGGTCACGCACAATTTAGGTGCTATAGGGTCTGGTGCTGATATATGACACATTGGTCTAAATATATCTCATTTAATCCTTACATACTTCAAGTTGAACTTCTCTGATTTCCAGTTCCCCAGACTGGTTTATGGCTATAGTCTGACCATTCGATAGGTGAATTTCACTGCCGGTTCCAGCCTGGGCTATAGCCTGCATGAAAATATCAATGATATGCAGTAAATATATATATTCCCATGATCCTTGCCCCTCTCTCTTCCTAATTTTTGGCTTCTTTCAATCTTTTCAAAATGTTTCCCTAAGTAAGTATTTCTCATATCCACTGGATTTTTTTTTTGCTTTTTTTTTTGCATTCTTGTGTAATAAATGGGTATCAGGCTGGAACTTGAGCCTGCATGGGCTTGAAACATGAGTGGGACAATTTATGTGGGGCTCCATTAAGGTTTCTTATCAAGCCAAAATTATAAAACCAACAATCAAGAACAATTGTGTCATAATGCAACACTCAACAGTAGCATGTGCCCTGTTGCCTGGGGCACCTAGAGTAGACAGTCGGGCAACCAAATTTGGAAGAAATTATTAAATTAGTCGCCTGAACTAGGCAAACACATTTTTTTAATTGAATGTGTATTATTAATTGGCCTATCATTATTTTCTGCAGTTTTGAACTAGGTTAGTACATAATAAATATCACATTTTATGTCATGTGTTTGACATCAAAATCAAATCTTTGATGCTGTCATTGCTTCTTTTTTTTTCTTTTTTCTGTGGGGCAACTAGATTTTTCATTCGGGCAACGGTTTTGGATGAAAATCAAATATTTGGTTGTCCTGCAGGGCAACTCCTAAAAAATGTTAGTGTTGAGCGTGATATCCCCCTTACAAAAAATATATATTTGATTCTCACCTCTTTGAGCTGATCAGGTTGGATTTCTGCTCCTTCATGATTAACTATCTGTCCTACCAATGATGTTGATTGAGATGATACAGTCTCGATGGTATTGCTCCCATCTGTTTGTTCCTGGATGATAGTGATACCGGCTAATCCTTCCGTTGGTATGGTCTGTAACTCATTTACTGCTTGCTGGAGGTGCTGGACGGCATTATTGTGCTGGAACTCCTAAATATGAATCAGTGGAAGTAAAGATCTCTTACCAATTTACATAACATCAAAGTGGCAGATCCAGGATGTGAAAATATGGAAAGCGCCAGACCCGGTACAGAGGCACTGCTGAAATTTTCTGATTTTAACATGTACAGTAGATGACCAGCTTTCAAATTTTAGAGGGGCGCGCGTCCCCTACGCCCCAGCCTGGATCTGCCACTGCATCAAAACCACAAATGTTGACTATGATTTCAAGTTCTGGTAACAGTAGAAAATAAGTTTCCCATGTAATAGAGTTAACTTACACTGACTGTTGAAGGCTAAGATCTAAATTAAATGATAAATGTTAAACTGCATAATGAACAAATAAAAGATAGGTAGAGCTCATGTGCACACTGCATGTATGGTGTCTACTGTCATATGAGCAGTGTGATTTCCAAGAAACACTCAAATTAAATGACCAAGATGCTGATTGATAAACACTTCATAATTAAGTTAAGCCAGTTTCTTTTGATGTCTAATGTAATAGAGCTCAAGATGGGCTATTAAGTCATCTCTTGAAACTAACAAAACTGAATTTGCTTGTTACTGGAAACATGACAAAATATCCTAATGATAGCAATAGAAGATGATCATAAAACCATTGTATGTATTGACCTCATCGCACCGCCATCTTAGAGGCTGAGACCATTTCCTTGCATGCATTTGTGATCTGCAGCTGGTGCATCTCTGACAACAATGTTTACGCATATTCCTCTATCATCTGAGGGAGGGCGCTATGAGATTATGACATCATATGCATTAGGTCTATACATGGGTGAGTTTCTTTTACCTGTGTACTATAAGAGCTATTGCCAATGGGGATCCTGTCCTTCTTAACCTGTTTGGGGTACAGATCCAAACCTTTCTGTTTCCTCCTGAATGCTGTGCGACATTTGGAATCAATATTCTGCCTGATACGATACCAGTCGTCATGCGTAATCCCATAATGCTTCACAAGATGACCTAGACAGAAAGGAAAAACAGTGTCAAGGAGGTCACTCATTTCTGTTGAGAATAATTTGTTATTAAAAGTGAAAGAAAGCAAAGATATAAAAGATATTCTCAAATTGAGTAAAATACAAAATGAAACCTGTTATCCATTTTGCTGTGTATTGTTTTTGTTTTTGTTTTTTGTTTGCTGTTGTTGTTGTTTGTTTTTGACAGCAATGCTCACTGACTTTTTACTTTCAAGTCACACACATCTTTTGAAACCATTTTTCACGTTTTTTTTAACCATTTAGCTCAAAAACATGATTTGTTATACAAAGTCAAAGTCAATGCAAATTTGTTGAGTTAATCTATTATTTTCGTCAGTCAATGGGAGTATAATACTAATTTTGTTTCCTGCAAACTAGAAACTACAGGGCATCAAAGAAAAATGTACATGTATAAACATATTTCAGAACCTGGTATTAAAACTTACATGTATGTGACCTCATCTTTCTTGCTCAGTCATCCGTTACAGTAAAGGTATAAATTTTGTATTATTAAAAAGAATAAAAGTTACTTTTCAACCAGAAATAAAAAAAAACAGTCAAGTGCTCTGTGACAGAAAGAGTTACGATCAATTAAAAATTTAAAAAACAAACATTCTGATTGGTTCACAGTAAGACTATCCTGCAAGAATTTCATGCAACAAAGATCCTGATTGGCTACTCTTGATTTTCAATTCATCGTAACTCTATATGTTACAGGGAAAAGGTAATAAATTGAATACCGGTACTAGTTATTATGAGGCTGTAATTAAGTTTAGTTATACATTGTTTTTAGTTTGTTAGGGTTTTTTTTGCGACACACTGTACTTCACTTTAATGGATGCCGTAGATAAGCAAAGGATCAAGTTTCTTCTTCTTATGCTTAGGTATAAGTTTAAGTATAGATATACATTGTTTTGGTTTGTTTGTGTGTTGTTTTTTTTTTGTTTTTTTTTTTTTTTTTTTTTTTGTAACACACTGTACTTCACTTACAATGGATGCCGTAGATAAGCAAAGGATCAAGTTTCTTCTTCTTGTGCTTCCCAGCACCAGATAAATTGGAGATGGCCTGCGTCTCTTTGTCAAAGAGTAGATCTAACAGCTTGAGAGCTAGCTTGTCAGCTGACTTGTATATGTTCATTATGTGCACCATCTCTCTACAAAGAAAAGCACAATAAAATATTTGGATTACTTTTGTTTCCACCAGTTTAGGGAATATGTGCATTGATTTCTTAGGTAAGCTGTGCTTTTCTCCTTTTCTCATTATTCATGATTTCTGACGAATGTGCAACACGTGTCTGACTTTTTCATCATTAATTACTCAACAAAATTGTCATATTTCATGCATAAAAACCAAAGGTTTAAATATTATTGACAAATACTTGACAAATAACAAAGCAAACAAATACACAGAAATGCAAATGAAACTTAGGACTCTGCAAAAGACCAAAATGGTCTCGTCTAGGCAGAGCCCAATGCCATAATGGCATTACATACATGTACATTGGCCAGGATTCTTGAAGGGTGACTAAAGTTCGAAGGCCTACACTAACTTTATTCACCTTCAAGAATACCGACCACTGAAATTAACTAAAATTATAATGTACAGAATAAAAAGCAAATGTCTTTAACATGCGAAAGGTAATGTATACTCACGTGGGTGTAATTTGACACCTAACCCTCATTGCTGGGCTGTTAACATCCCCTAACCATGAACCATTGGGATAGTCCTCTGATTAGAAGATAAAACACATAATTATAATTTATAAAGAGTAATATTATATTGTCCTTCGATACAATGAGTGAAATTTAGAGACAGTTAAATTTAAATTTACTTCACTGTGCCATCTCGCACTGATTAAATTGCATTTAGTCATAAATATTCCGCGCTTATACTTTGCATGATATTTTATACAATTTTGAAACAATTGCAATTATTGAAATATGGTCATGTTAAACGTTATTGGACAAGAAATTTTATATGTATTTTTGTATTATCTCTTAATTATCTACTTACTTAGTATTCTATTGTATGAACTTGAATTCTAACTTATATTTAATTTGTAAACTTGACATTATTAGTCCTCGGACTACAGTCTTGTTATGTGTTTTTTACTGCAATAAATACAGATTTTAATTGAATTGAAAAATACACAGAATGTTTTTATCTCCGGATAACTTTGGAGCTGCTGAAAGGGATTATTCTTCAAGGTTCAAGGTTTAAGAACTCCTAGAACCCTAACCAAGAGGCCATTGGGATAGTCCTTTGTTCAGCAAATAAAACATTTCATGATAAATCCTTGGCAGAAACATATCAGGCAAGATAACTTAGTCAGTCACCTCATGTAAAAATGATGTGCACGGTACAAAACAAAATACTTTTATTTTTTTTTGTAAGTCTGGAATTGTCTTTTAGTATGCATGAAGAACTCGACATCATATACTGACTTCAAACATGAAAGAAAAGTGTAAAATCATGAAATTTAATGATGGAGAGAACGCTATCTAATTTCCATTCGCTTCTCCATTTATGTAATATTGACTATCATGCAAATTTGTGTTGCATAAAAGTCACATAAGTATGAACACAGAGAGAATGAAGCCTGCACAGTGTTTTCTACAGTAAAACTCTATGATGATATCACTTAAATTAACAAAGACAAAGAAAAATGAAATGAAAAATAAGAATAGAATTCTTGGGAGCAAACCTTCCATTTTGAGAAAAATGAAATAAAAAATAAGAACAGAATTCTTGCGAGCGAACCTTCCATATTGAGAGTGATGAAAGTAAAGTTGCCATCAGAGCTGTGTGAAGTCTTGGTATCACCCTCATAGTCAACCACCTTCTGATCCATGATTAGCTCATCAGCTCCTCCTTCTGGAAAGATACAAGAATTTCAATCACATATGATGACTAAAAACAACCATTGTGTCACAGATAAAAAAATAAATAGAAAAAAATAATAAACATGGCGTCAATAGCAGGAGAAGTGGGTTTTCTGCGTAAAATAACACTGATAGCTCCTACTTTAATGTGATATTTCACTTGTTCACATTTGGAAGAATAAATTTGCAGAATGAGTAATTAATGCAATAACGAAACATAATTGTATATACTTGTGAACAATTTGGGCATTTTGGGACTTAGATGGTGCCATAATAGAGGTCCTATATTGGAGGTTATATCACCCAAACTAGCGATTGTTCCTATCAAGACAACTACCTCCTGAATAACTTTGGCAACCACCCCAGAATAAAGGTAAATTGCCAATTGGTCTAAAGTAACCCACTTTGACTAATGTCCATTTGACTTCATCCTGCAGGGTCTAATTCCATTTTGTTCAAAACCAGTTTGTCTAATTACCCTTTGGTTTAATTGCCACTTCGCCTTTTTCCCATTATGTTTAATTCCATTTGGTTCAATGTCCATTACGTCTAATGACCGCTTGGTCTCGTGCCATTTAGTCAATTCCTTTAACAAACTCATAATCGACCAAATATTCATTTGGTTATAAGACAAATTGGCAATTTGACCGTGTGTGTATTAGACCAAGGGTAAATTACACCAAATTGTTAGTAGACCAAATGGGTTGAGCGCATGTGGTATTTAGACCAATGGAGAAGTAGACCTACTGCTACCATAAACCAGAATAACTACCCCTAGTAATACTTACCCCTCCCCCCCCCCTAGCTTTCTCATATGACAACTACCCTTAGGGTTATTTTAAGGTTAGGGGGTACTTATCCTGGGGGAAGCTCCACGTGGGTAGTTGTCCTACAGAACCATAATAATTTATTTACCTATGTTCCGTGGCTTTTCTCCTTCAGTCTCCTCATTTTCTTCCTTCTGCTCATCCTTCAGTGACCCCAGCTGATCATCCATCTGGTCCTCACCAGGAACTGACACCACCACTGTCTGGGGTCTTGAACCCTTGATTGGTTTGGGTGGCTTGTTGGTTGGGCTCCTTCTCTTTGTCCTGCGCAGACAAACACAAAATATAATTTCTTGCTCGAGAGATACCCTAACATAAACTTATTTGTTATTGAATCATTTTTCAACAGTTTTCGGCCTTTTTCAAATTATCTTTGAACCATAAGCTACTAATAAGATAAGATTAATCTAATCTAAGTTCTATAGATCACAACTTCCAAAGTTTACAAATTTTTTTTCTTCACTTTTATCAAATTTTCCTCAAATATGATTGATTTGTTATAACAATAATAAACATATTTGAGTTTAGATGAACGTAACAATAGAATTACATTAAATACAAACTGAAAGTTATATACATGGACAATGAAACTCAAACTGTATAAAACATAGTATACTTTGAATTTCATCTATGTTCTTTTGTCACTCACCCTTGATCTTTCTTGTTCACAAGAGCTTTCTTGAGTTCACCAATCTCCTTTTCTAGTCTCCTGTTGGACTGCTGACAAGATCTCAGTCTTGCTGTCAATGATTTAAACTGTAAACCTATTGCTTTATTCAATGAGGCCAGAGATTTCTGTAATATTAGAAGAATAAAAAAAAAATCAAATTATCAATCTCTGAATCATGATCAATTACTTACACTTACAACCCAATTGCTTTTTTTTTTTAAACAAGAGATGTTTGTAAAGTATAAAAGAATATATCACAATGCTATCAGTCTAGGAATCAATGACTCAAACTGTAAACCCATTGCTTCATTCAATGACGCCAGTGAGTTCTATCGAATAGAGAAGAATATAAGAAATCAGTAGCAGATGCACAAAACAAAATAATGACAAAAGTAAGAGAGATGAACTAAAATAGAAAAGAAACCATGGGTAATCACTGTAATTAAAAAAAAATCGAACCATATATTTACTCAAACACTTTAAAATTCATGCTCTAACTATAAATACATTTACTGAGAATAAGTTTAATATAACTCATTTGTAATGAAGCTTTGTCTATTTGTAGAGATTTAAGAAACAATTACCATACAAGAATCACCTGTACAATTTATTGTCTTACAATACCTTCATACTTGATGCATCATGTTGACGTCTGATCATAGCATCCAGCCTCCTCCTAGCATCAAGAGCACGCTTCTCTATTTCAAAATACCTCAGTCTGAGAAGATCTGGTGATTAAACAATAACAAACAAAAACTAAATATACAATTTTAACATATTTATACAAGTTCATATAATTGTAATATATATATATTTTCTTTTAATGAATAAAAAGAAATCCTCTTTTGATCTATACCATATTCATGATTTATTTATTCCCAGAAATAATATTTTATTGAGTTATACACTCAAAATTATGGCAGTTTTTCTTCAGTAACTTGAAGGAGCATTTCCGTTGGAAGAATTAAAAGAACCCAACATCATTTTGCTTACTTCATGGGACTTCATGATCAGGCATACCCTACCTGGGGGATTGTCCTCTGAAGTTGTGGTAAGCTTGATTACAATTTCTGTTTGTGTGCTTCCCTCTGTAAGTTTGGGTTTCTGCGATAAAAAGAAATCATTTAACATGGATGAGTCCCTATTTAACACAAAATACAAAACCAATAATACATGGTTTGAAACTTTTAGAAAGGGCAGTCAAATGTTTGATTTGAAATAAATGTAGGTCTACAACAGGGGCTTTTCAAGTATAGGCCCTACCCTTATTTAACATGGCAATCCAGGTAATCTGTAGAAAAGAAAATAAAGTGGAGCCCTGAATGTTAAATATGACATAGGCCTAGGTATATTAAGTTTTGTAGATTTTTAATAACTACAACAAATAATTGTTATCATTAGTGGTGATCTACTAGTATTCAGTTAGACTTTTCAGTGAATTGTATGAACCTTAAAAAATTTGTACAAATTTTAAATCATGTGAACACGTCAGGAGGGCATTTCATCAAAGGACTTGTCGGACATTTTATCCGACAAATTTGCTCTCAGCCAATCAGATGCAAGCATTTCAGTAGCTTATAACAGTTTGTCGGATAAAACGTCCGACAAGTCCTTTCATGAAACGCTCCCCAGAACTGCATAGATCCTAGGCCTACTAGTGAAATTAATTTCAAACTCACCGCTGGCTGAGAAACTTGTGAGACTGACGATTCTTTCTCCTCCAATTTTCTACTTTTCGGATCTCTCTCAATCTTTGTTTTGGCAGGCGACATTTCCTCCACAAAATTGTTGATCTCATCATCAGCAGATGTCTTGCGCTTCTGTCCAGAGCTGTGAGCCCTTGTGGCTGTACGTCTTGACATGGTTTGATCAGTCCACCTATATACATGAAAGACTTCATTAACGTTCGGTTTCTATAGTTTAGCAGACCAGAGCATCTTTAAATATTATTGAGAGTCAGAGAGTGCAGAATTATTTTGAACTAAAGTTGATCTAGAATCTAGGCAGAAATATTCCACCGTTTTCGGGATATTATTAAATATTTTGAAATTGTTTCCCATATCCCATCGACCAAAATAATGGACCGAATCCTTCGGTAAACTACTAAAGAAGTTGATCTAACAGTTAGACCTAATTCTCAACACTAACAACATAACACAGACCAGTTTAACAAGTTCCCAAATGCCAATAATATAGTAGTTTAGTACTCTAGATCTAGATTTCTAGGCCTAATATTTATGCAATAGGCCTAAATTAAAAGGCAAAAGTTCACACAAAAAAAAAGTCAGTTAGATCTACATATCCTTTATTTTGCGTTCATTCACTGATGATTGAGACAAGACACAGTCTGATTAGCCGCGGCCGCGCAAGCGGGAGGCTGCAAGCCAAGGCAAGGGAAAGCTTCCCGCTAGCCAAGGCTTAGCAGCCGCCATAAATTGACACAAACCATCACGGCGTCCGAATCCTGGAACAACAACTTTATGGAACATTCACAATATTTAAGAAACACAAATAGCAATAAAATTATCGTATTAACCCTCAAGCAATTATGCTGCAAAGATAGCTAAAAAGACAATACACGTTATGAATATTTTCTAACTTTTTATAAACTTACGATTGTCGCGGAAATTGCGAGAAGAAGAGACGAGAATGCCAAGAAGCACGAGAACCACGCAAAACCCGATAAAATGGCGGTCGTGATCGTGAGACTGTCATCGTACCGTGAGACTGAGAAGATGACGTCACAATATACTAGTATGTAGTTCTAGTCTCTGTCTCAGCCTTCTAAAACAGTTTCGGGTGTGTATAACCCCCCCCCCCCCCCAAATGATGCTTGATGTATAGTCTACTACCTGGACCATCCCGTATTTTCTCATCAACGCTCACAACACAATACATCACACACTATTATATGAGTTTGCAAGCATAATTATACAGTGTGTTCCTAAAAAAAATGTAACCGAAGTTCAAAGGTCAGTCATTTCAAAAGTACATGGTCTATACTTTTGGTTTGCTTATAATATACTAAGTAACTCGGCTTTAATTTGAGACATTGCTTACGTCCATATTGTCAAGGGTCACAGAGTTAGGGTCCTTTGAAGGTAACCGGTACAAATCCCACTTTTTCAAAGTTTTGCATTTGTAGGGTACGAAACCAACTTTTTTTTATAGTTTTGGTTTCATCGTTTTAGGGGGGTTTTTTTTCACTCAAAGTTTAAAAAAGAAATGCAATTTCATTTGCCAAAATACCTATCTCATTGGCAATGAGATGGGTTCACTATTACTGAGTCTCTTGAGCTGTGGAGACGTCGTGGTTACGTCTCTGAGACTTCAGGGCGTCGTGAAAAAATCGAACAAAATTGTCAAACCTGTTCGATTTCTTTTAATCGCTAGCAAGTTCCGACAACATCTCTGCAACGCCGCGACGTCCCCTAAGTTTCCACGACGCGTCGTGGAAACTTAGGGGACGTCGCGGCAAACCTGCAGACACGTCACAGAGACTTGCTCGCGTCTGAAAGAAGTCTTGAACATGTTTGACATTTGTTTGGTTTTCTCTCGACTTTCTGGAGACTCAGGAGACGTCGCGGTGTCGTCATCTAGACTCCACAGATTCATAATTAGGAACGAATCTCATTACCGGTGAGAAATCCACTTTAGCAAAGAATATGATATTTCATTGAAACTTGCTGTAAAAGGCCAAATGACACCAACTACTTTAAAAAGGTTTGCTTCATATCCTACAAACCAAAAACTTGGAAACGTGGGTTTTGTACCTATCACATTTACAGGACCGTAACTCTGTGACCTATGACAGTTTGGACGTAAGCAATGTCTCAAATTAAAGCTGATGAGTTACTTAGTATTTTAGTAAACAAAGCACAAGAATAAACCATGTATTTTTTTTTTAAAGACTGACCTTTGAACTTCGGTTACCTTTTTTTTTTTAGGAACACACTGTAGATGGACTCTCAGCATGTTGGTTGGGAAAGTGAATTTGTGATGAAAGAGATATGGTGAGCAACGGTGTCGATTTGTTTTGGCGATTGGGGGGGGGGGATGATCGTCGATATTTCCTCTTTTCCTCAATATGATCGCAGTGTCCATTGTTGTGATGGGGTAATGCTTGTATACACACATGCATATAAATATGAAAAAAAAATGTATTGTATAATGCGAGCGCGAAGCGCGAGCCAAAATTTTTCTCATTAATAGTGACATAAAATGGGGCAGAGTAGCATAATTTGAGCGCGAAACGAGGAAGGGGCTTTAACTGGTTTGTTAAAGGGGGACTATGATGATGTAATGTCTATAGATATACACACATGCACATTATTATGCATATGAGTACTAGTATATTGTTGAATTATAGGGCTGTAATGCGAACGCGAAGCGCGAGCTTAAAATTTTCTCAAAAATATTGAACTGAAACATGGAATTTGTAGCGTTTACATGACTATAAGCGCGAAATAGATGGAGGGCTAGGGGGCTTTAACTGGTGATTAGAACCGGAACTTCATGGCGTAATGCCAACAAACGCAAATCTATATAATTATAAATATGGACGCATTCCAGGTAGGGTAATATTGTGCGAGCGCGAAGCGCGAGCTGAAAATTTTCTCAATAATAATGACCTGATGAAACAAAACTTGCAGCCTCATGGGAGCACGAAAAGGGGAGGGAGTTGGTGTTTTAAACGTACCATCGTGACGTTAATATATGCATAAAAGATGAACAAATACAAGTGCAGTTTGCACTATCTTATGTCACGCGAGCGCGAAGCGCGAGCTGAAAATTTTCAGGCAATTTTTAACAGCTAAATTGAGAGCAAAGTAGCGACTAATTTGATAAGAGGGCATTTAGCCCCTGGAGAATCGTGGAAGTTTATTATAATTATAATCAATGGTCCGAGTCCAAAAATGTTACCTTGTCGATGAAGAGCCGAGATAAGTGTTACAGACTCTTCAATATTCATTGATTTTATCAAAACCATCGTGGATTTTTGAGGGGGAATATTTATGCCTTCAGTTTTACTTATCGAGGCACTTGTCCCCTATGCATCCTGGGATCGGTGCCCCTGATTATCATCATTTAGAATGTTTGTTTTTTTTTAATTGTGAATAGTGAAATATCTGCGCTTCCATTATCCATGTTATCTACACGGTGTATTGTGTATTACATGATTACTAAAGTATATCAGGCACACACGAGGCCGAGGAAGAGTGAAGAGTGAGAAAATTTTGGATCTTTGAATGTCAGCAATATGCATTTTAGATTGCAAAAATATTGTAATAATGTCATCAAAGTGTTTTGTACGATAACGAATTTGTAATAGATAGATTTATATGCACATAATATGATATTTTTTATTTTCTTGATATCAAAATATTGGGGGGGGGGATGACTGTACACACCACCCCCCCCCCCCCCCCCCCCACCGAAATTATTGGGGGGATGCATCCCCCCCCATCCCCCCCCCCCCACACAATCGACACCCATGATGGTGAGAAATAGAATCATTAGAGAAAAGTGAAAGACTCTAACGACCAGAGCAGGCCTGGTCTATGCTTGATAGATTGAAGAGATCTGGTATTACAATAGCGCCATCTACGAAATATTTTACTAAACGCGATTGTCAAAGGGAGAAAATTATCATCTCATGATGATTTCTGTTACATTTTCGGGTCTTGATAAATATTTATATAAAAATCAGCCTTAAACTTCTACTCCGGTCCGATTGCAGTCATGTGCGATACGGAACTCAAGCACCAAAATTCATTCTCCCTTATCTAATTAGCAAGGAACACCTTACCTGTTTCCTTCCTACCGGCGTCTATATCATTTAAAAAATAAATCGACCTATATAGCGCACCCTCAATGCCGAACTGCACTCAATTGGGCAGTCAAATAAGTAAGAATATTGATATCCAAACACTTGCCGCTGTCTAAAGTCATCCAGAGTGCCAAAGCCTTAACCAGTTAATTTCGTTCCTCAGTTATTAGCAGCAATAGATTACAGCCTTTACAATACGAATCTCCCCACTTCTCGATCTAACCATTCTTATTAATGGTGAATCATATGCCACACATTTTGATCATTATCAGCTGCTTTCAATCAGTCTATAAACTTTTTCGGGACATCAGGGTTCGGGATGTCGAATCGAATTATTTTTTGCTCTCCTGTCACGGGTAATTAGGCGGTGTTGCCGGAAAGAGCTCTGTTCCTCGGCTCTTTTAGGGACTTCTTTGCTAGCAGGGCGACGAAGCGCGGGCGATTTCATGCGCTCAGACGTGGAGGACGGAGGAACACACCACCCGGAAAGTGAAAAGAACATAATACACTCCAAAAATGTCGCATAACTATCGCAACATTTATTGCAGAAAACTATTGAAATGTTTGCACAGAGCGCCGAAACATGCGGAGCCGAAACTTTGGCCCTTTTCCGAGTATTAAATCGACATTTAGCATTGTATTTGACATCAAATATTACTTTCTTTATTTCAGGAGCTTCATCACATAAGCTATCACTACATAAAACATATGTAAGCTTTTGCAACGTAATCGAAGGGGGACGATCCCCCCAGAGAAAAAAAATCGACGGGGGCGGGACAGTCACCCCCCCCTCCCCGTCCCCCCCCGGGATCGCGCCCAAGGCAGGGGCCATGGCGGATTTTTGTTTTCTCTATAAGTTGAATGAGGTGCTGTGCTCAAAGTGCGGGGTACTGGAACATTCGGGAAAAAAATATATAACCCGTATGGCCACTTTTTTTTTTTTTTTTTTTTTCGTGGGAGCTGAAATTCTCACTTCTATTTGCTTACATTATTTTATTTTTAAAGCTTTTCTGCAAATTTAGCGGTGCGAACGCCGGGGCGACCGCAGAAGGGCAGAGGGATAGGGGCATTCTCCCATTTCAGTATATACAATGAATGAAACAATAAAACTACTTTGCTTGCTTGTCTATCTTATCTAAAAAGAGAGAAAATGAAGGTTTAAAGAAATTCCATCAAAGGACATGCAAGGACAACAAGCAATGAATAATCAAAGGTTTAATTTTGTGACGTTACTTTGTGCCCTCTATAAATTGCTATTCTTAAAGAAGAATATTCAGCCCGTGCATTCGATATATCATCAGAACATGTTTTTATACAATGATATAATTTAAATCCATTCGGCCTACTTCATCAAGAACCACGAACAAGACAAATTTATAGAGTTGCAGTACACAATGAAGAACTGAAGTGACGTCACAAAAAAAAACTGTAAACATACACTGTCTTGCCTGTGGTGGGTTTCCTCAAACCTTCACTCTTAATACTGTAATTATACAGGATTTGCTTACATTATTGTCGCCTTATTTTTATCTTATATCCTAGAATAAAAAGAAAAGGATCTTGAATTCATTTGATCTCAGGTATAAAAAAATAAAATTCTACGCTACCCACTACCTAATAGTGCCCTCCAATGGATGTACAAATTCAGAACAATTTGGTCCCAAGACCCCTGCTAGTCATGTTAACGCCCCTGCTGGTGATACCCCCTCCCCCCCCCCCACCGGACTTCCCCCACATCCACATGCCCACATCACTGACAATCCCAAGTAACTATTATGAACAACGGTTCCAGGTATGATTGCCTGAGTAGTTTCCTGTTAAAAATAGGTATCCTTTTATAATTTATTTGTCTATATGAATTGTAGGGCCTACTTAAAGTCCGATCAGTCAGGTTTTTCACCTTTTTCGTTTCTAGTTCTAACAATATTTCGAGTTGGTGCTCACTTACTTTCGAAATGGTTTTTCTTTTATAACTTTGTATTACTCTTGTCCGAAACTGTCATTTCGATTGTTGAGTGTACAAGGCGTCGATGATGATGAAACATACCACTTCCAAGAAGCATTGTAATCGGTGACCGTTCGCCTTGTGACGTAGCGAATCAATAAACATTGTTGCGGGAAGCCCCTTTTTATCGCTACCGAGTTTTTCGACCTTCGCGCGTAATACACATCACTTATCGAGCACGCCCAAATTTGTGTCCGTATGCAATGCAGATTCAATGAATAGCCGATTGTGCGACAGCGTTGCAGACGATATTTGGTTCTCAGTTTCATTTGTATGTGGACAATTGGTGGAAATATGACATTGGAGTACACAATATCATAAGCGGATAGCCCTCAACTTACATTAACGTATGACATTCATTGCAGCACAGTAGCTAAGCGACGATTACAGCAAAAACTACCGTTTCGCTAGCTCGGTTCTGGTGCGAAGTCAGAGCAAAGCTAGGATCGGAGAGTTTGAAAGGGATTTTATATTCGGACCATTTTCATCTGCAAACTTGAAGTAAAAACGTTCCTACAATGAACAGACGAGGAAAGACAAAGGAAGGTTTTCTTCACGTAAAGCAGCCATCACGGTTTGGAAAGGTAAGTTTAAACTGTGATTTCCATCGTCATTTTTGATGGAGTTCCACGTTGCAAAGATGCAGCTGCGCTTTCATCTGTTTTACACCAAACTTTCCCAGCGTAGCATGCGGGTGGGTGGGTGGGACGTGTGCCTCGCCCATGGTACCCCGTGTAGTTTGTGGGGAGCTACCTGTAGATGTTTGGTGCTGAATGGAGCGTGTAAAAGTGGGTAGTTCGGGGGTGATACACATTCCAGGAATAGTTCTTGTGTGATCACTGTGCACAATGTGTGCACAACAGCTACATAGGTCTTCAAGAAGAAGTTATGACCTTAAAAAATTTACAGGAGAGATTCCCGTGACACAGAATGGGCGGGGCTGGGCGGGGAAGCAGGCGGGGTGGTAGTTGCGATTCGCGGCACAAATGTAGTCGATCCACCTACCCTAGGAGCCAAGGGCCTTTAATCAGCATTTTTGCTGGGGAAGGTTTGAAGGTCCTAACTGGAGTAAAATTTTGCGCTGATTCCAA
>CALNVZ010003435.1:6759971-6825719 GCA_940671915.1 Paracentrotus lividus | reverse complement strand
CCCGCCTCCTTCGGACCATGCTGGATCGGCTCCTGCCATTCAACCCTCTAGCAAGAAGATTCTTGGCCGATCAACATTCATTGAGTCATACACTGTTAGTAGGCCTATTGAGATGAATTGTCGTGAACATGTCACATTCATCCCCGGCTAATACAAAAAGATCTGTGACATACCCATATCAAATCGAAAACGATTTAGGCAAATCTATCTGGCTGAATTTCAAGTGAAAGGACAATCAAATCGCTTCCGACAATGAATTCCGTGGGAACTTTTAAATGAGCATGATATTGAAAAGTAAGCGAAGAGGATGACATTGTTATGGTATTGAGTTGATTGTCAGGTTTGTTTATGTCTGTGCGGATATTGCAACCGATGTCAGACAACGATAAGAATGATAATCTATGTAGACTTCACATCATTAGATTTATATTAAATTTCCAATTACACTCCAAGGCAAACGATATGGTGCTTTCTTTCTATATTTTCAAAATGTCAAATTCTGGTTTCAGCGATATTTTCTGAAAAGCAGACATACGGACGTGGGCGACAAAGCAGCATGGTGTCTTTGAAAACTCTGCAATAATATCCTGGGAAGATACAATACAATGAAAAGTTTTGAATTGTTCTCAAACAATACCCATGTCCCGATTGTTCATCATGACGAATTGGAATTGTAGTTTAGGTAGAGGAGTACTTGGCTATCATAAATTGGTTTCATAACTTTTCGTTAATTTCCCTAAAGATTGATGAAAGCTCAGTCGGTCATGGCAGCAGCTTTGTAACCAGGAGCTCCCTGGTCATCTGGTTGGCAACCAAGTCGGTGCCCTATACAATGTAGTTCCATTTAATCTGCATTGTGTTGTCCCTCGGATATGACCTAAACCTGTATGTCCCCATGTAAAAAAAAAAGAAAAAAAAAGAAGATAATCATTCAACATCAACGTCATTCCAAGACAATATCCCAAAATACTGTTTCCTGAAAAAAAAATATTTGGGAAGATGAGCTATAATTCTATTTGTGCTGGTTTCACACTTTTCTTTTCATTATGGGTCACGAATTGAAAAAGATGAGCAAAATGATCTGCAAGACACACAAAAAAGTTTGTTTTCTGTATATATAAAAATGTCAGTTTTAAAATGACATTGAAGCAGCCAAGGCTTGTTGCTATATATGGCATTATGAAGTTGAAATGTCATGAATTGGTTTGGGAATGTAAGATAATTGGACATGAATCAGGGGCTTCAAGTTTCCTGTGTGAAAACATGTCTCTATGACATCTTCATCTTCATCATCACCGCATTGCCCCCTCCCCTTATCATCATCTTCTCCATCCAATTCTGTATCTCTCGCCCCTCTTTTGTATAACCACTTTCATCTCTATGTATCCTCTCCCCCCCCCTCCTCCTCTCTCTACCTCTCTTACACCCACTTTTTCTCTGAATCTCTTGTTCTTTCTAAGTTTCTTCCTTTCTGTAACTCTCTTTCCCTATATCTCTCTTCCTCTCTCTCTCTCTCTCTCTCTCTCTCTCTCTCTCTCTCTCTCCCTACCTCATCTCTTTCTCCATCCCTCTCGTATCAAAAAGAGACACTCCTAACCCTGACTCATCTTTTGTTCTTTACTTTCTTATTTATCCTACTTCCCCCTAACCTTGCATCCTAATTTACTTTCAATATCTTTCTTTGTCCTCTAAGTTCATGCTCGTTTCCTATCTCCGTATATCTTCAAATTTCCGGTTTAATAAGGATTTAGCGAGGAGTATTTGCATTATCTAGTCTTCAAATGATGAGGATTGTGTAATGCTCGTGTACTTGAATAATATGATTGGCACTTATTATTTGATTATTCAAATTGGAGTTGTCAAGTCAGCATCCCTCGAATGTCTGTATGATCGTGGAGAAAGTGATGTGAACTCGTCCATCTTATTACAATATTTGCAACATATTCTTGTGTTTATGGGAGCGTTAACAACTTGCCCCGCCCCTTGTTATAAAACCATAGACGATCGCCAGCGTTGAGTAACCCACTCCCCCCCCCCCCCCCCCGCCAATAAATATGATTCGTCATACTTTCTATTTGTATTCCTGCATAAAGAAAGCAAAAGAAAGAATATGAAATAAAGTCAGACCTATGCCGTTTGATTGTATATACATTCGAATGGTGAAAATGTATATAGCGTAATATTATATACGAAATTCGTAAACTTCCAGTTTCACTTGCAAAGTAGTGAAGCTGTAAAGTGTCTCGTGTATCTGTGTAGCCTACATGTTTATGACTATACTTTCTCTCCCACTATTGTTTCGACCACACCCCGTAAACAATATTTACATGCGGCGTGTTCGTTCGTGGTTTGTTTACACCCGCTGTGATAGTGAATAGTACTTTCACCTAAATAAGGTTATTTTTTGCAGACCTTTATACATACTTCAACCATGTTCCAACAGCGTTGGAACCTTCACGTAAGGTGTACAGTCTTTATTGTAGAACTGTTTACATTATTTTCATTGTCGTTTACGAAAAGGGTTGGTTCAAAATATAGGAACTCCATTCTTGACGAAACCAACATTTTAACAGATATGTTCCTGTTACCGATTCAGTAAAAAATATCCGTTCTGGATAGTTCCTGATAGGTCATTATCTACTTTTTAGAAACAAGTAATTTTGCTTATTAATTGAAGATAATGGTAGAAATACTACTCGTTGAATACATTTTATGGCTTTCATTGCTAACATTACCAAACGAAAGCGTTGATGTCGAGCACAAGCTTGTTTTCTTGTGTCGTTATTATTTTGTTCAAAAGTCAGAGGTAACTTGTTTTGACGAGCGCAAGAATATTGTTATGGAATGTTTAACATGTCTTGGGGCAGTTCGTTTAATGGGGGCTGAGGACAATTTCTGAATAACTAGTTCGCTGAACTTTTCCAAACCCTTCCCCTTCCAATCTTTAAGGGGTTCTTCCGACATTTTTCGAATTTAGCAGACTGGGGGGAAAAGGGGGTGTCGCCCCGCCCCAAGCCCCTCCCCCCCCTTTTTTTTTCTTGGCTACGCCCGTTATTTTGTCATCTCCTAGCATTGGCTGCATCAATCTCGGAAGGGACCAGGTTCAATTTCATGGAAGAAGAAGAAGGGAGTTTGGTCACGACCTCAAACATTTGTATCCCGTGGAGTCACAACGCTGTATAGGTTTTGACAAAAGATTATGGGGTGTATTGTTACGGGGTCAAGTAGGTTTGTTTATCCGTGGGGTTTGCCTCATCGTGTATACTTTCGTGCTATACCTATGTGGGTGCATGAATATTATGTATACAGAAATGGTATGGAGAAATTTTTTATGGAGTGCTTAGAACATGTTGGTATGTACAACGCTGTAAACATGTATATACGTGTAGGCCTATAAGAAATAGAAAGCGCATGTAGAAAAAACTTGTATTCAAGGGGAAATGGTTATTTAGTGCTGTAAACAAATCATGTAGGCCTATGTTTCAGCGGGTGTGGCAAAGTTAGCTTTCGCTTTTTAAAATTTAGAATTAGTCATGATGAAAGGTAACTGCCATAAAAGAAAGTGACGACCAAGTGTGTTAGGATATTGTTATTCGTCTTCACTCACTCTTACACATTATCCCTATCGGACGCCCTCGCGACGCCCTCTCCATCAACTACAATTAAAAAGGATCAGAGCTAAATTTCATGATTTCCCCACCTGTAATTTGAATTTTACTTTTTCGTTTCCCCTTATTTACTTTCACTTTATTACTTATATTAGGTTTCTATATAAAGCGAATTGCTAATGTATATTACGTATACGTGTTTGGCCTCATGCATGGCATACCGGATATATAGACGTCACACAGACAACAAAATGAAAAACAACCTCAATATTATTATTTTCATAATAAATGTTGTTGACCTTTCATTTTGACCCACATAATTCTCTACGTCACTGACAGCAAGTAGCCCTTTAGCGGTTCATTATGTACCACTGGAACAAATCCTTGCAAAATGACCAACAAAAACAATTATATTTCATTTAAAAAGCAAAAACAAAAACAAAAACGTCACGTAAATTTTTCTATTTTCTTAAATTGGTATACCGCATTGGTCAAGGTAGCCAATAATTTGCTTTGAATACAAGCATGGTGAACCAATTTTTATCAACCATGTAAATAAACGAGAAATACCACCAAGATAATAAACGTTGCTCATTACATTGTAAAGAGATAATGATAATCACAATCTATTCCTATAAATAATACTTGGTATGCATGGTCACACCAGCGCAAAATGGCAATAACCAATCAACATCAGTATGGCAAGCGCTTTTTGTGCAAGAAAAAAGGCCTAACAAAATAGGGCCTTAGAACCAATATGACTGTTCTTTAAAATTTGCAATTGATCGCAAACCTTTGTCATTTGTACACATGTAGGCTATATGTGACGGTAAATTGTCACTTGGTCCAAACCATTTTTGACTAATGCCCGTTTGGTCTCACAATAGTCACATGCTCTAATTTCATTTCGTCTACAACCATTTCGTCTAATTACCTTTTGATCTAACTGACACTTCGCGCATTTACCGTTTAGTCTCATTTCCATTTTGTCTATTGTCCATTTCATCTAATGTTCTCTTGGTCTTGGTCGCTTCCTTTAACAAACTGGTAATAGACCAAATATTCATTTTGGAACTAGCCCGAAATGCAATTTGGCTATAAGACGAATTGACAATCAGACCAAGCATGTATTAGACCAAATTGTCAGTAGACGAAATGGGTTTAGTTCATGTTGTATCAGACAAACATAGAATTGGACCAACTGCTGTTAGACCAAGTGGATATAAACCTATGACAGGTGTGTCCAAGCTCTGCAATCGCGTATTATGGTAGTCTGTGGGCCATGAATAAAACTGATAATTTATTCACAGCTTATATAGATACCCTTATACTTCCGTACATTCTATCCGTACATGTGGGTTGATTTGGTGTCACTTTTCAGGGTTACGGTCGTTTGATTTAATGCTAAGAGGAATATGATTTTCCATATAGAAACTACTTTCCAACTGATTTGTCGTTCATAATAAATATACGGTGTACGGTGTAATGCTGGTCATACAGAATCAGTACTGTACTGATTCTGTATGACCAGCATTAAAATGCTTTCAGAGTTACGATGTTTTAAATTGCGCTTGTTTACATATAGAGGCATCCAAGACCCTTGACATCATATCTGACCTCAACTCGCAGTTTATGAGGACTTATTTTTGTTCAGCACATATGCGGGACAAACATGTAGGACCCGATATGTGCTCCAAGTACTTTTCACACAAAAATTATAAAAAAAAGAATAAAAGATGTAGAGAAAAAAAAAATCATCAATGATTTCTGTTATATTTTTAGTTAATCTCCTGCACATTTCCAATCGTTACGAGTTGGCATTATCATTCATTATAGGATGGAAATAATAATTACTCATTGTCAACATTCCATCGAAAACCACAGCAAGATCAAAACAACAATTCGAAATTCCGTTTATTTCATTGGAATTATATACTGAAAAGTCACAGGTCTTGTTTACAATTAACCAGTGCGTGAGTGGTATTGGTAAGTTGTTGGTTTTCGTGGGAAGTATTTAAAAAAAAAAAAAAAACAAGACTTATTTCGGCAAAGCTTACATGCATAATATCAGTACTTGTGTGTACAGCTTTATTACGGTTGCATACTTTCAATTATTATGAATATCATATTAGTTATCATGAGTTGAAACTTATCTCCGTGTTTCGAACATTAATATTCCAGAGGTTGATTGATAAAGTAATTTCCGAGACGATCGCACAGTTGGGATTATTAAAAAAAAATAAAAATATATAAAAAAATTGCGAGCCGCGCCCCCCCCCCCCCACCTGACTTGTATAATAGTGAGAATTGAGATTAGCCTTATAATGTTTATTGCTCCTTAAGAAAATAGAATTTTATTTCCAAAGTTACACGATTTTTCTTTCCAGTTGAAGGTCCCTATAAGATAATACCAATTGAATTTGGAGGTCGTGTTTAAACCACATTTTTGCAAATAGTGCTAATCAGTTGATACATTGACTGACCGAATAACGTTCAAATATTACCTTCAGTCTTCTGTAAACGACATCACTACAAATGCGTCATCATTCAAATGTAATCCTTGATTTGTATTATCTTTGTTTGGTATAAGGCTAATCATGTAGCTACTGTCTTTTATCACCTTGGATTACTATAACTTACCAGGAACAACTAGTTTGACTAGTAGTACTGGGCAGTTCCAAGGTAACGGAGTGACATTCAGAAGCAACATTTCAGCATTCAAACAAGTTTATCATCCATACTTTAATCTTTATTTACAAAGAAATGGTTCATGACAAAAGCTGATGGTACCCTCTTTTCAAAATGATAATTTTTTTTTATAGTGATGCTCTTAATGAGATATCAATATTCATAATCATGGTTACGGAGTGACTCAAAATGGACATGCATATTTGAGCAGAAAACATTTTGCTTAAACTCTGTGAAATTTAAATAGCTATCACAATTTTGAATTATTGATTGGATTCTATGTTATTCTAGGTATAATATGCCACCTTGCATTAAAAAAATTGGTGGAATATTTTGTTAATTATGACTTAAAACTTGAACCCATGCGTTTACGGAGTGACGGTTACGGAGTGACATCTGGTTTCCCGGTCTTTTTCGTGAGGAGAAATGCATTATAAAGAAATATTGATACCAAAGTTTGTTGGAGTAGTCCATGATAATTACATTAAGCCAAAACAAACAAACAAATCGGCAAAAAGTGACTAGATATAAGAATAAGAGGCATTTAAAGCCCCACAGTCCCATGTGCAAATTTGGGTTTGATCAATTATTCAGCGCAAGAATACTGAATTGCAATTTTTTAAAACTTATATCATTGGTTGTGTTGTAAAGAAGCCTTTGTGGTAACTTCAGATCCTAATTTGCATTTTCAAAGGTACAGCGCTACATTAAAATTTCAGCTCCATGTCCTGTTTTGCTTGGAATTGCCCTACTCGGTTAAAGGGGTTGCCTCAATTACATCCATAATGATAGTCATGCATCATAAACCATTCGCCTATAGGTTTGTGTGTGATTTGTCTTTCTTTTTGTGTCGTGATATCCGAACAGTACCTAATGCAGAGAAGAAGGACCCGCTAGGACTTATCGTTTGTTTTGTTTTGTTTTATTAATCAAGGAAAGGAAAATGGCGAACATTTTGGTATTCGCGGGGGCAATATTTTTGTTGATAGTTTTCTTTTTTTTTAAATGTGTCAATTGTGTGTAATGATGTATTATTATTATTATTATTTATTTATTTATTTATTTTTTATTTTTTTTTTGTCTGAAGTTTTAACATTTCATGGGAGCATGTGGACGCACTTTCGTAATGTTTGGGAGTCGTGCCCTTAGCTCAGTATACTGTCACAGTATACAGTGTCATCAAAGCGACCAAGCCCCATAATCTTACAACATTATCTTGGCTGTATATATAAACGATTGTACGTCATGTTAAAATACAGGATGTTATTGATAAGACAACTAATGTGAAACAGTCATTCTATTAAAGTACATTCGGTTTATCCAATATAATCACAAACATTCTCTTCTTGTATAATATGTGACTATCGCGCGAACTGGTATAGGCTATATTTGCTCGGCCACTGCTGTAACTGTATATAACCTGTCATTAAAAACATATTTCGCGCTGTCCATAATCTTAGCGTGCAAATAAATAAAATATGGGGTCACAACATAGCAAGAGTTGGCGGGGCTGTCCATTCGATGTGAAATGTCTTGGTGGCTTACGAAACATACAATTATTCCGATCTTCCATAGTATGGACAGCAAAATCAGGACTTGGGGGGGGGGGAGGGGGCTTTGTCTACATGGTATGAAATATTTTTTGTGCTAAAAATTGTGGTATGAAATTTCACTTTGAACGAATAGCTCAATTTGCTGTCCATGCTTGGTGAAGTAGGCGTTTTTAGTTTCTTCAGTATAAACAGATAAAACGCCGTATAGACTTTGCCTAATATTACAGCTGCATATCGTTTCCTCCATCCGTATTAAACATGCGGCGCAAGGCTCTTTCATTGTAATATTTTTGCCACCCCAAGTTATAAATACATCGTACGGTTACACAGATGTACCGTGGACTTTTGATGAAAATTATCATATTTATATGTAGAGCGATTGCGATTATTGTTGTTAGTTGATGAAATTCAAAGTCTTTCATTTCGTTGAAATTGACAGAGATCATTCATGCCGACCGCAATCATGTAAACACGATTCCAATTATTGAATGATTTACCTCCCCCTATAAAGAAAATAAAAACATGACATATTTTGGAATTTAAACATTCAAACCTGTTCCAAAATGGTTTCTCCTTTTTATTTTACAATAATGCCGTCGCGTACATCATTATGAGATAAGTAATGACGATTCTTCTCTTGTTTCTTTGAAGGCATGGAAGAGGAAGTGGCTTGTCATCCGACCTAACGCTACCAAGGACACGGAGCGATCCTCAGTCCTCCTGGAGCTGTACCTGGAGAAAGGAGCTTACAACAAGACAGTGACCAGTCTCCTCCTGGAGGGCATCACTCAGATCAGAAGGGTCATCTCAAAGAGCCAACCCAGGGCCTTCGAGTTCATGAAGGGATCCTCGGTGGTGCTGACCCTGGCTGGAGAGAGCGAGACGGAGGCCCAGGATTGGATTGATATCTTCAAGAAACTCCTGGTACCTGCCACTGAAACGAAGGAACTCACTTCAATACCCGGTTACGGTACAGGTAAGAACACACATCCATAATGACAGATATTGTGTCCAGAAAGTTATGTAAAAAAAATTATGAAAATAATAGAATAAATTTTGATAATGGTATTACGTCTATCAATGTTTTTTTTTTTAATATCACAAAAAGCAAAAAAAAACAAAAACAAAAACATAATGCCATAGGAAAGATTTCGTGTTGCATTTTAAGTATTTAAGTACCTATCGACGTCTCTTGCAATTTAAATCGTTTGCGTTCTTTCATCTTCGTCGTTAATTTATTGTATTTCTTAGCTCTCCCCCCCCCCCTCAACAACAATTTCTATGCATATTGAGTTGTCTATTGTTCTGTTATCCAGATGTGATACGAGTTAGCGTGGTGCCGAACAAGGATTCCGAACGACTAAAACTCTCTGGGAACTACCTCGCCGGTGTGTCTCGTCTTCAAGTCACTTTACATAATGCTGTGACAGGGGAAAAGGTTATAGAGTGGGATCTAAGGCACTTGAAGAGGTTCATGCTGCCCAGCAAAGGACCTCAGCAAGATCTGGAGAAGATCGCATGTCTTCAAATCAGCAAGTGAGTCATTCCTTTCCACAATGTCTATTTGATACTGTCGTTTTGACGCTTGACAAATGAGTATTCTTTTTTGTGCTCTCCATTGATTACCGTCATGTTGTAACATTATAAAAAATTATAATCATAACGTCTCATCATCGTTTTATTTTTCATTTCATTTATTGGATGACCATCATCAAAAATACAAAATACAAAATACAAACAAACTGATAACAAAATATTTACAAAAAAAATAATAAATACAATGGCGGATGCTTTGGTGATCCCGGAGAAGCAGAGCTTATAAAAGGGGCCACCAAATTACATTTTTTATTTGTAACAAATTACAATTATATTTTATTACAGGGCCTCTATTTCCCAGTCTTCAAGCTGTTCCAATCTATTCCATTGGCTCTCACATTTTATTTCGTCTCCCTTTATCAGTAATTAAAATATAAATAGTGTTATTGCAGGATGTAAAATATATATTTTTTGTCATAGGGGCCTACATATCTGCGTTTTAATTACAAACGCTATAATGTTTTACCAGCAGGGATAAGGATAATAATATCACGTAGCCTTATTTTCCTTCCTTGTCACTCCACGCTTGATGGTAACTTCTTGTGTCATTTTGATTCTATATTATTTCTATCTTTTTTTCACAGTCGAAGTCCGCAAGGCGAAGGAGAGTACTTGTTTCACAGTCCGAATGCCAAGCCGCTGGTAGAGGCTATCTATGAGCGCCTCAGTTCAGCCATCACCGTCAAAGAACGTAGGTCCAGGACATCTTCCATGCTCTTCGAGATTCCTCCCAAGGAGCTAGAGCAGCTAGCCAAGGCTATCCAAGAGGGAGGTGATCCTGACTTTGTCATGGTAAGCGCTGACGGCAGCCTAGAAGACGAAGCGTTCGAGAAAAAGGAGAACGGTGAAAACGGTGAAGCGAAGACAAATGGAGATGCAGACGTCAAGACGAATGGAGATAATCACGTGGAAGAATCCCCGTCGGAGGAATCGCCCGCTGAGGTGAAGGGTGAAGTAGAAAATGGGCAGAAAGAGGGTACGCAAGAGAATGGACAGAACGAAGAGATGAAGACAGATGCAGAGGATGTCACCAAGGAATCTACCGCGGATGAGACTCCCGCTGATGTAGATGAAGTCGATAAGGAGAATGGTCTCGCAGTGAATGGCGACAGCGAATCGCCCAAAGACGAGGCTGAAGTTGAAGCTCCCGGAGAGGCTGAGGGTGTCGTTACGGTCGATGGCGAAGCAAAGGTTGAGGGCAATGCTTCACTAGAGTCTTCAGATAATATTGTTGAAGAGGCCGCTCAAAGTGAAACGCCTGTCGAAGAGGTAAATGGGAATGTAGAGAACACAAAGAATACCGAGAGTGAACAACCTGTTCAGAGTTCACCCGTCATTGAGGCCAGTGCCGCCGATGATTCAACAAACGCAGCGCCAATAAAAACACAAGACTTTGCTGCTGGACCTATCGATGCAGAGGAGGAGGATGAAGAGCTTGCAGAGGGCGCCGTGGAGGTACAACCGCGTATGCCTCCAGGATCTGAAGAACCTGAACAAGACAGTGAGGTAGTGGAATCTCAAGATGGTACGGAGAAAAAAGATGAAAGGACAGTAGAGATGGTAGATAATGTAGAAATTTCATCTGAGGTAGAAGTAGAGAAGCCATCCGCAGAGGAAAATAATCAAGTAGAAATTAGCACGGACACTCAAGATATTGCTATAGAAAGTGCCGCTGTTGAGGATAATCAGCAACAATCGGTTCCTACTGAGGAAACGGAAGTCTCTGTCCCGAGTGCCGAAACGGAAGTCTCTGTCCCGAGTGCCGAAACGGAAGTCTCTGTCCCGAGTGCCGAATCCATTCCAGCTGAATCCCCAGTACAAGCCGATGAGTCAACAAAGGAGGCAGTTGCGACTGTCGAGCCGGTGCAGTCGGATTCTGCTGAAGCAGGGGAAGCAACCGCAACTGAAGAATCACCGGCAGTTGAGGTCGAGGCACAGGCGCAGAGTGAGGCAGTTCATGATGAAAGCGGTAGTTCTGTAGAGCAGCCTCCCAGTAGTACATCTGAAGAAGCTGATGATACACCGGAGAAGACAACATCGACTTCCAATGAAGAAACACAAAACGACAAAGTTGACCCATCTCCTAGCGAGTCCGTAGAACCCGTCATTACAGATGAAGGGAAAAATAACCAAGAGAAAGTAGAGGAAATCAGTGACAATAGCGCAGTATCTGTTGATAATGACACGCCTAAGCTTGTGGTCGAGACCATTGAGCCTCCTATCGTAGATGACAGAATTCGTAGTCAAGATAAATTAGAGGACGCCCTTGACAAAAATGAACAAGAGGACACTGCCATGTGACTCTTACACTTCTCAATTTTTCATGGACTTCCTCAAATTCCATCCCATTCTCGATTGCATGCTAAAACCAAGAAGATGCCACGGGACTGAAATGACTGTATTGCGGAACGTTGTCACTGTCGAGATTGCCCAAGTATTAAAGGGCTAGAGACGATTATTTTACATGAAGAAGTGTATTTATGTAAACGCTCAGAAAGATTTTATACACGTTTTGAGCAGAATGATTTAGCTCATAAACGTTGTGAAACGGAAGCCATAACAGACGTGATTAATTAAGGACCTCAACTGAAAAGGGTAAACTTTACATTTCAAACGATCGAATACAATATTTATTCAGAAGTAAAGTTATCCTATGGCTCAAAGCGGACCCCGGTAATTTTTTTTTTTTTTTTTTTTTTTTTTTTTTTTTTAAGCCGGGTGCGCCCCCTTCCCGCTATTTTGAAATCTGTCGCTGAATTATTAGACGCGCCTCTACCTCGCTGACACTTGAATAATCATCAAACACACAATCTTACTACAATACCGACATTAGACATCCAGGCATAAAGTTTTTGGTCAGTTTGAACTAAATTTTGTCATTCTCTCCTTTTTTTCTTTAAAAAAAAAATATGTTTACGGGTTCCTGCCTTCTGGCTTATCTCCCCATCTGCCGCATTATGGTAGGAGATACTATAAGGTTTTCTTACAGAATGACTGTTCAGATAATATTAATAGGAAGTGTTCACTTCAGAAGCAACAACGCATTTCACGAATATTAAGATATTGGTGATCATTGCTTGCAGGGCGAGACATTTACAAGAATTCTGAGTAACAAAGTGATCTATATTTCAACACCAGCAGAGCTGGTTACATGAATGAAGGTTATAAACCGATGTGTTCTTAGAATAACAGTCGTTCTTTAGGTGTTAACCCGTCTTCGCGGATATTACTGCGATATGTGTACCGGTAATGCGCAGGATAAGCACAATTTGCGAAATGAATTGCATCACATAGATTAATCACATCCTTATTGTAATAGAGAACATGAGTGTGACGTGACAGACTGCATTAAGTCATGTCGAGGCCTCATTCAAATGCCATTAAAGGAGATCATTGTTTGAATCATGAATAGCTTCATCTTCTTTCCTACAATATTCCTGCAAATTTGTAACGATTTGAGAATCCAGCTTTGATGGTTAAAAGCTAGCTTTTATAAATTTGTAAGTCTGCTCTGTTTGAAATTCAGTGGCCTTTGTCGATATCAGGGGGGAGGGGGAGGGGCTTCAGTCTACTTTTTTTTAAGCAAACGTGTATAAAAACAGACAATACGATTGGATTTTCCACCCCCCCCATCACGTTATTTACGACCAATAATTGATTTTTAATTATAGTATATAGGCGAAGAAAGTATCCTACAATCGTCATGTAATAAATCGTTTTCATATTGAATTATTAGTATATTTGCAAATTTTTTTCATAATTTATTAATTTGTTTCAGCAAAGTCTTTGGAAAAGCGAAACATACCAAAACAAAGTAAAGCATAATCAGAAGAATAACGTTTTTGGATTTGTCCTTTAAAAGTGATAAACCGTATTGATGATGCATCATCGAGACAACATTAGTCGTGGAGGATGTATTTAGGAATCTATCCAAACATGGATTACAGATTATCAGTCAGTTCGCGCTGATTCAGGGTATAGAGTTTTATACATGTCTGATATTTCACTCCGTGAGCACTTCATGATTCTAAGATTTAGATATTTTAACGCTTTTACCCTATTAGTTATTACGAATCGACAGATTTAACAAATTTCCGCGGCTTACTCAGATAGGCCTATCTGTGTCGCGAAATGAATTAATGGGCATGATAATACAATGGTCACGGAAAAAAATTATAATGATGAATTGTGCATGCATGCATGGAGATAATTATGTTATTTTCTTTGAAACATCTTTGTGCCCCGACGAACGCATTGTTTCATGATTACTTTCAATAGACGTCACATTGTCACTTGAAGCATGATTAAAACATTAAGTCTACTGAATGATTACAAGTTTGTGATAGAAAAGAGGGGTACTTGAGCTTGACATGTCACATTATTATTATTAAACAAAATATCCCCAGGCTGAGTGTGAAAAGAGAGTACTTGCGCGTGATTTATCGCGCCATTATTATATTGTCGTGCTTATTTTGAAGGCAGTGTCTTGATTATGTATGCATTCATAATTATAGTTGCATTGTAAGATTTATTGGTGCCCGATTATTGCGGTGATTGTCACTAGCTAATACATTATGCTGTACATATCTTCATCAATAAATTTCAATAAATTATAATTAAGAAACAATTTATTATTATACTATAGCCCTACATCATGAAAGCATTTGACCCGCCTATTCATTATAGATGGCGCTATACGTTTCCAATCGTTAGAGTCCCTTTATAGACATGACCTCTACCAATCGGCGTACAGGGTTTTATTTTATACCCATTCTCGATCTCCAATAGCAAGGGCCGATTACCTCCCCCCCCCCACCCCGCCGCCATAGGCTAGAAAATGAATTGGCGTTATGAGGAATGTGTCAGAAATGTGTCTGATATTTCAGTATTCAATAATTATATGAGGTCTGATCATGCAGCAAATTTACTAAAGTTGAAACAAGGACGAAGTAACGAAATCTTCTCTTTTCATATAAAAATTCGTTCTATTTATGTTTGTATACATTGTAATATAGTATAATTTGTTTGTATTATGTCATTTAATACCAATGTGGTTCAGTATGTACAACGAAGTGCTACCGTCGTCCCGGTATTCTTGTATTATAATCACGTGTGGTTGGCAAATTTTGTTATTTACGGAATGAACACAATTTTATTTTGCCCTAGGCCTCAGTTATATGTAATGTTTATCACATGCCTAATGTATCACATTGTAATATTTTACGAGGATTTTATTTTTTACTGGATGTAATTGTTTTTTTGTTTTTTTTAATAAGTAAATTTTCATTATCAGCTTCAGGATTACGAAATGATAACTATAAGCTTATTCGTCAATGAAAATGGAATCATTACATGATCATAAACCGAGATGATAATTATATTCTGGTTATTTCATCATTTGTGATCATAATTATTTTCGTTTGGCTTTTTACATTTTGTAAGTTTATTTCAAGCCCAATTTATTATTGAAATATATTATTTATATTTCTCGGAGTTTTATATTTTAAGCTGCATGTCGTCTTGCCCAAAATATGTTAGATCAACTCAATATGAACATAACATGCTAGAATATTATGTGCTACTTTATTTGATATCGCGACAACACATAATTATGTTGGGATATGGTATATTTTGCAAGCCAGTTATAATTCTATTTAGTATTTTGTGTGCTTGTTATCATTGCGTCAATGTAACACAGATGTTTTATTTTTTGCTTTTGAGGTTTAGAAGGTGTGCTCTCTATTTCAGTTTTCATACCGATTAACTTTCCATTAAATTTGTGATTTTTATTTCATCTGGCGCACAAAAAGCAGATTGCACGGAAATTAACTGTTATTGCACAATTATATTTTTGTAATGATGCTATATGGTTATAAATTCTCTGAGTTTATGCAATATTTACTTTTATACAATACTGCAGTGTAATGTATCGAATTGTTGGTTGTAGTGTTCCCTTTTCTTTTTCTTTCTTTCTTTTTTTTTTTCACTGACATATTTCTCCTTGGTCTTGCTAATCAGCTTATTCAACAAATTTAAGTTTTACATCGCAAACTGCTCCATAAAAGAGCATAAAAAAAATGGAGGTTATTATTACTTCCCGTGAATCGACTCGAAATTTTAGGCGTAGACTTCTTTCGTAGAGATGGGTTATCATGTGAATACTGCGGGGAAGAACATTTTGTAAGAATTGATATCTATTAAAAAAAGCTAATAATTTCACTAACATAAAACCATGTTATTTATATTCAATTAAATGTATAAGATTGACGTATTATGTATTTATGTATAGTTTTCTTCGACATTATTATTATATTTTTTGATCAATTTGCATGTAACTATTATTCGTGTGGCTGATATTAGAGGTTCAAGTTGTAGCAGATTTCACATTTAGATCGGTATTAAATAAACGTTTTTCGAGAAATTCAAATATATATTTTTTTTAATTTGTTTTCTTACCTATAAATCTAATAACATGCTACCAGTGCCTGTATCTGTGTCGCTTTCATTACCATGCGATTCATTCTGTATCTTTTCCATTTTATTTTTTAAAGAATTCGAAACGGATTTTGTAATCGTTTTTGTCGATTATACATACATTTTTGTGAAAATTATATTTCATTAAAATACAGATAATCTGTAAACCAAAATATGTTTATTTGTTGTTTTCATTGCGTTAACGCCCCACAAACTTGTTCACACCTCGACGATATTTCCTTTTATCTCTGTTTTCATTTTTTCGAACTATTTTTGTAATCAACGGTGTCACTTGAACATTTTGAATGAGAGTAGGGGAGGTGGTAACATACAAATTTGCCTCCAACATTTTTTTGCCGAAAAACAATTATATAGTCACGATGACCTGAAAACGTGGCATTACATGAACCACCTCCCCGCTAAAATACGAATACGGATCGTCTCCATAAAATAATGGGCTGAAAATATTTTAAATCCTTTTTAAAGTAAATTCATATTTGTGATAATCCCCTCAAATAATGACAGTATTCGGATTTATAAAGCGCCTTAGTTTCCAATTGGATACAAAGCGCTGCACTGCTCCCTCAGATAATTCAGAGGGAAAGATCAGGGGGTATCAAGGATAAAGATATACGTTTTTTAAAATGGGTTTGAAGGAGGTAAGAGTCTTGCTATATTTCTTAATGGAGCTTATACCAGAGACGAGGAGCAAGTGATTGAAAGGAATTGAAATTAGTCTGCTTATGGGACCTAGGAACAACAAGGGCAATAGCTGAGGCAGATCTAAGTGAATAATTATGATGTACGTTATGGTTGGAGGAGGGAAGAAATATATTGAGGAAGTGTGGATGAGATGGTTCGGAAGGTTTGAACAAAGTCTGTATTCTATACGCTCAGAAACATAGAGCCTATATGTCAGAAGAGGGGTAGCATGTGACACCAATAAAGCACCAGCGTCTGGGACCAACCAGTGACGTCACCATCCGTAAGATGTGACTGGGATTCGAACCTCAGTCTGATACGCGTCAGTTTGTAGGCTATTTTCTTTTTCCATAATGTAAAAATTCAAAGGATTTTTGTTATCTTCTATAAATAGACCCACAAACTGATAAGAATGGGACCGAGGTTAAAATTCCTGTCACGACTTTCAGATGGTGACGTCAAGTGTTGTTTCCAGACGTTAATAACGCGTTTTTGCGACATTATCGGTCGTAATAACAAGCCCTTTTATAAAAATCCTCCAGGCCCCTTTTCTCTTTCCAAATCTTTTATTTATTCCATCTTTTCTCTATTTTTCGTCTTCCTTTCCTCCTTCTTTTTGGCAACAGATGTGACGCATTCTACATTTTTTAGCTTCACCTTTATTATTTCCTTTCCTGTATATCTACATTTCTTTCACCTCTCCCTCACTTCTCAGTAAACCATTCTCCTCTTTTTTTCTTTTTTTTGGGGGGGTTGATTTGTTTGTTTGTTTGTTTTGGGTTTTTTTTTTTTGGCCATCTTCCTTGGCTATTACTCTCTCCCACAAACAAATAATCACAACACTGAATCAGAGATATTGCTTAATAATTGAAAACAAGATTTTTCTTCATTTATTTAATCATATCGGCTTGTAATTCCAGCTTTTCATTGGTGTACGACATGGCTCGCTCTTAAAGAAGAAGAAGAAACACGTTTAATACAGATCACTGTTTCATAAAGAACACACATACATGTTATCATGAATGTACTTTTGAAGTGCAAACTTGCATAGTACCTTAACCAATATATGACTGCTGTACAAACACATGTTAGCAAGATAACTATTTGAAAACACCATGAAGAGGCAGTACACCTAAAATGAAGAAAACAATATGAAGAACAGGACCACAAAAGTGTGAATTGCTGACGTGCTTTTACAAAACACACTGAAAACTTAACTATCTTTAAATCAAACATTTAAATGATGATGATGCTGATATAAAGAAAAAAGAAAACAAAAGCAACATACACTTTTCTAGCTAGCTGTTTCTATTTACTTTCATATTTCCTTTCATCTATCTATCTATACATCACTTTAAAATTTTCTTATAGAAAGCATTGCAATTTTGGAAGAACTCTACAAAAAGAGAACATCACATCTTTGAAATTATTTTCCTTCTTTGTACATAAATTCAATTTTGTTCAGACATTTCTCAAACAAATCATTGACCTGGCGTCAATTTCTCTCTTTGTTGTCATTTATGTTGACAAATGCTACAACATAATGATACCTAAAATAAGCTAAGGTAATATAAATTAAATAAAGAGTATCTTACATAAGATTTACAAAGAAACAAAATTATACTACATACAGATGAATATCTACAATGAATCACAATAGCACATTTCTGAATTTGTTTTTACTAATTACATGAAAATAATGTCAAACAACCATGTGTAAAATACACTCTTATGAGTTTGTTAAAAATCAAATTTTACTGTTAGAAAGCAATCAATCTCCTGGAGACCAAATGGGATTTAAGGGGTAAGAATTGAGCCCCTTTGGTGCTCAGTAGACTAAAAATTATCCAATAGTCCCACATATGTTAGTTTATGTCACCTCATTTTATTCTAGGACTGCCCCTCAAGGAGCAGATTCATTTCAGTTAAAAACCCTAAATTATCATAATGATTGATCAACACTAAATGTTACGTCATCAAAACTATGAGTCATGGTCTGAAAAGATCTGAAAATCTGTAGATATAGACTCGGTTCTCTATTTTTTAGAATACTATTTTATTAGTGTAATAATAGCAAACTGCTCATGAAATCAAAAAAGATCTTGTTCATTGGATTGATTCTTGTTGTTATGGAATTAATGACTTTCTCTATGTTCACATCCATGTTCTAGACAAGGGGAGACACGCCACATAAAGTCAAGTTATTGGATAAGTTTATTGTTGTTCCTACTATAAAGTGTGCTAAAATGACACAAAGACTATTGTTTTTCTTTCACTTATTTCATCAGGGTGGTGTTTCACCAAGTTGTTTGTAAAGGTACAAATGACTTTACAAAAACTAGAACATGTTCTTTTGTGCTATAACTAATCACATTCTTGATTATTAAGCACAAGGCTTGATCACCAGTCATTCATAGAATTATTCTGTGATTTATAAACGACTTGGTGAAACCATCCTGTTACAAACCTCAACATTTGAGTAATTAGATCTTGTGACATTGTCAAATATGAGGATATGAAATTAGTAATCAAACCAAAACATCAGGACTTTTTGTTCTCATCTATAAGTTTCTAATCTAAATGGTCATTTTGGATATACCAATGCAAATCTAACATTCAAGAGTACAAACTTTTGGTATACTCGCTTTAATTTGACAGAACAAATTTGCTTATCTTCTATATGTGTTAAGTTTGTGCAGTTTTGAGCTCTGCTTTATTGAAAATACAGAGCATTGTTGTATGAAAGTCTTCAACTAGCAAAGTACCACCCATTGAAAGGGTGCTGACTTTCTTTACCTGAATATGTCTACAATCTTTCATTCAAACAGTGCCCTTTCTGATATCTGGCTCAGTTCCAAGCACCTCAGCATAACCAGAGTTGACTGTAATGAGTCCAACTTCATAGGAATTTAACTTACAAATTCACAAGTTCACAAATTGGGAATTAGTCCTAAATACATGACCCTGCATACCACCTCATTTGGAAACGTTTGATATTTTGGTCAGTTCCATGAAAAAAACATGATACAAGAAGCAGTGGTGCAGCACCTACAATCATACCCATATTTCCATTTGAGCGGCAATACAACAGATAATTTGAGCATAAGACATGAATCTATTCATATTCCAAAGAATCTTTGGAGTCTGCAAATTTAAATGGACAGTCTGACAGGAGGCAGTCAATGATTTAAAATAAGACGGTAAGTTGAAAATCTCTTCGATGTAATTATCGCCTACGATTTTCAAAAGGGCATTCACCAACTGAACATCTTTTATCAACAATTCAGAAGTGGTCTATGGACCTATATGAATGCATTTGCAAGAGTATAAAATGCCAGTAAGATATGTGGCAGTACAGACCATTCTCTTTACTGTTATTCATTGGAGAGCATCTAATGTTAATACAAGTCAATTTAAATAATAATTTGAGTATGTCAACCAATTCTCAAATACCAATTCACCCTTTATATCTTCCATCAAAACCATGACAAATTTCCAAATCATATGCAATCTTCAACAATAGAATAGTCAAAAATCCACTTCTCAAAGCAATAAATATGCAATCCAATCCTAAATACAACTTAATGACAAATGATCTCCTGATAGCCAAAAGGACACTATTGCCTATTCTCCATTAATGCCCATGCATTGAACTCTTAGTAGAACAAAGCTATCCATATAAACCATATGCATAACCCATTTCAGAGTGGAACAATTCTTTACCAATTCTTGACACCATAACTGTGCTGATCCAAACCTTAATACAATTCAAACAATATAAATATCTGCTGATAGTAAAAAGGACATCCACGCATGTATTCATGTCCTTTATGCTCTCAGCAGGAGACATGTATTTACATGTATATCAACCTTTCCTTTGCAGCCTATTACCTGCCACCACATTGCACTGTACATACAAAATATATCATGACATAAAACAAACCGTCTCTTCTCATACTGTTTCTCACTCATAAAATAAATACCAATATCTCTTTCTTTCTCTTCTCACTGAATTACATAAGCTCCCCTAATACCTTCTTAAATCATTCGGGTATATTTTCGATTTTAAACAGCAACAAGAGTGATGAAACAAAATGCAATTACAAAAAACAGATATAAAAAGAAAATCCTAAAACTTAACGTCTTCCAGATTTCCATTTAGAGGAAAATCTAAACACAGAAAAAAAATTGGGGGAAAAAAAAAATTGATTTTATGACCTTCATGACCTCGGCCATTGCGAATGCAAGCTGCAATGGCTGCGTTGAGGTTAGTTTTAAGAACAGGATATTTAAAGACAATCCATGTATAATCGGCTTTGAATTTTTTACCATGAACACTGCATCATTGATCGTGTTTGTGTTCAGTGTTTTGTAATTTTGTATATGTTGCTGTTTAAATTTGAAAATCAACCGTGAACACACCTTTATTCATCGACATTGACCATAAAGGTTTGCAATCAATTGCAAAATAGCAATGGCCTATCAAAACCGTTGTTGCATAAGCTTTTTGTTCAGAAGACAGACCAGTGACCAATAAAAATTGTTCTTTCAAATGTGCAATTGATCACTAACCTTTGTGATAAGGGGACCATATGGACACAAGACCAAGCATAGACCAATCCAAACATTACCATTACCACAAACAGACAATGCTTTGTTGGTTTTCAGTTAGTATAACAGTGTGTCTTGAATTAACCAATGATATGGTTGTTATTGCAGTTATTACATTTTTTTTGTTTACATTCCTTAATGTATTCGTACTAATTCCTCGTCAAAATTTCCTTCTATATCTACGTTACTTGACCAACCTACAAAGTAGATCTTTATTAATGTGACATATATAAGTCAAATCAATATTATTTCATCATGATTGTCAAATAAAGCAACTTTATAATATCTCATGTTTATAACTATGATAACTGAAAAGTGGTTAAATCTATGAATAGTGAAACTTATGTCGCACCTATAATACCATTGCCTAACCTGGACATTAAATGATTCTTGAAAAAAAAGAATTTCTTCCCACAATGCCATCATCAATTAGCCACGGGTCGAGAGAGAAACAGAAACATCAGTCTTGCTGTCCCTCAGATATAACTGTAAATTCTTTATATCTTAAGCATGAAATCTGTTTGTAATTATCGCTCTTTGCAATATCCTTTCTCGATGAGGATATGCAGATACGATGATTGGCATTTGAAAATCTAGCAGTGGACGTACTTGCAATTTTTGGATATGGCCATCATTACACACAGCACAAGTATAAACATGAATGATCAATATCTTATCAACTTTGCCTCACCTCTTGCCCGATATAGAAAAAGATTGTTTTAAGTCGTTTATGTATAGGCTACTGTTTACATACTTATTCTTGCAATAAATGATGATGAATAAATAAAAGCACAATACATTTTACATATATAATAATGCGTTGCTGGGCAAGAAATACAGTCCCTTGATTTAGCTTTAGTTAAGTGATTACAATATTATTTATAGATATGATTGATCATGACAAAAGCACCATAATGAAGAGTTTTGTTCCTTCCGAGAATTTTTTAAAAAATGGATGGATAATGTATACCCTATTGTGATCCTAAATATTGAACTTAAAAACTAAATATTTCAGTAAAGGATATAAAACAAAAAGAGAGGGAAAATGCACCACCGTTTAAATTGATTTGCATAACTTTGGCTAAATGGATTCCATCTGAAACTAAATGCACCAATACAGTTCTCCCTGCATATATATGAGTTGATGTTTTAGTTGAGATTAAAGGAACAACTCCGGAGACTACGCACAGTCCCTTCATAATTTTGATTAAGATACAGATATCAAATAAGCAAACTGACTTTAAGAGGAACATTAGCAAATGAACATATCCTTTAAAAAAAGTAATCTTTGGTTCAACTAAATTATTTGGCTCTGCTGGAGTAAGTTTCCAAAGAACAAAGGCAAGTTTAAGCCAACATGTTGAGACAGTAACTTTTATCACGAGTTGTTGTTATTATTTCAAGAGAGGGGTTGTACGAAAGTTATAAACCAGGGCAGTACCAAAGTCGACTGATTCCTTCAGTCGACCAATAGTCTTACCTTGATTAGCCTTCCCAGTTTAAGTTAAATAAACATTTTCTCTAATCAACGTTAGTGTAATAGGGCACAACATACATATTTGAAAAATTAAGTGAATGCAATATGACATAAAATTTGGCCTGTGAATTGTGAGAAAACTTAGACGTAGTGTGACGTTTACAATCACACAAAAGGATTTCATGTTACTGTATATACAACAGTAATGTGTGGGACAAAAGCTATACATGATCAAATCTGACATGTAAATATGCATGCAAGTCATATACTATCTCAATGTGAATATTAAAAATATCAACAAGAACACGCAACAAAGAAAATCATGGTCCTTTGGGCATTCAACAGATTTCTTTGCTCTTTTGTGTCTATACATTAATGTTAATTTATACAGTTTTAATATTTGGAAAGGCTCTCAAGGGGAGGTTATCCGCGGTGCTGAGCGATCGTTCGTTTGCACAGTTTTCTTGAGTGGGACACCCCGCCTGATTTCAGCCATGACACCCACCCCTGTCTCCTCCTCCTCTTCTGACTCACTTTCTACCGGAGCTACTACTTGATGATGATGCTTGAGGGGGGATGGAGTGGCCAGCATGGAGAGGGGTGGAGGGGGGAGAGGACTCCCCTGGGAGGGAGGGGTAGGGGGGCTGAAAGAAGGGGCTTGGGGTATACACCTGGCATCGGGGGTGCTGTATCCGTACCCTGGCCCAGGGGGAAACTGTGGCTGCTGATGTTGCTGTTGGGGAGTTACAGGTTGTTGCTGCTGCTGTGGGGGCAGTGTCTGATAGTGGTTCTGTTGAGCTTGTTGAGCTTGTTGTTGCTGTTGTTGATATTGTTGTTGTTGTTGTTGTTGTTGTTGGTGTTGTTGGTGTTGTTGTTGCTTTTGCTGCTGCTGGTACTGGTACTGCAGGTACTGTTGCTGCTGTGGTGTAGACTGCATTTGTGGCAGTGATTGTTGATTTTGTTGCTGTTGATACTGCTGATTTTGATTATACTGTGACTGCTGATGCTGTTGTTGAAGTTGGTGTTGTTGAAGTTGTTGTTGTTGTTGAAGTTGCTTTTGTTGTTGGAGTTGTAGGTGATATTGCAGTTCATGCTGCTGTTGTTGCTGCTGTTGCTGCTCCTGCTGCTGCTGCTGCTGTGAAAAAGAGGATTGTTGAAAAGATGACGGGGGATGTGCAATACTATGTCTCGACCCTGGCGTACCATACTGAGATTGTCCATCTACCCCATTACCACTCTGACCAATGCCTCCAACACTAAAGATTGGCTGCTTGTTGCCAGCTTCCCCGGGTGGCGTCCTAGGCGAGTTGCGACGCTCGGCCAGCTTGGCATCCAGGCTTTCCTTCAGCGCAATCCTGCTCATCGCCTGTGCCATGTTTTCATCGCTACCTATCCTCAAGCTCTGGCTACGTCCCACTCTCGCCGGAGTGCTCGTATCCTTCGCTGGCACCGAGGGAGGGGGCACCTTGAACTTCCCGGACGAATCAAACTGAGGAGCGCTGTTGGATTCTGTGAGGCTGAATGAGAGCGAGTTACCAGACGGTGTCCTTCTGATGGGTGGTGGTGGTTTCCTGCGGCGTATGGTACCGTGAATAGAAGCATCATTGTTGGTGATGGCACCGATAGAGGAGTGACGGCGGTGCATCTGAGCATGAGGGGTCGTAGCTGTTGAAGAGGAAGAGGAGGATGATGAGGAAGAGGACGACGACGAAGAAGAAGATGATGATGAAGCAGTCGACACAGCTTGAAAGATCGTGGTTGGATTGAAATGACGTGGGAGTGTTGCAGATTTACTGATGTCTGGATAGTTGATGTTGTTGTCACATAAGGAGTAAGGATCATATTCTGTGGGATTTGAAAGTGAAAATCCACAGAATATATTGCAATTACAGTTGACATGCAAGATAAAATCACTTTTCTACAGCGTAAGCAGGACTATACATGGAAAAAATTGTCCAAGATGAGAATGCAAGCTATTTTATCAAGGCATTCCATTATCCGTTCATGCATTCGCTTTTGTCAATTGGCTTGGACAAAAGGCACATACAATTTTCCAGTAGAGAACTCCAATGAAAGTGAACTAACTGGCAATAACAAATCATTTCCAATAAAATGGTGTTCACTTGTGTGATCCACATAAATAACATACAAATAATAAAAAGCTAAAAACATGCCAATAAAATTACATTTACGGCCAGTTAACAAGTTATTTCTGCAGTCATAAGTCAAAATTAGATTTCTTTTTTTTATATTAACACCCAGTACAGACAGGGCCAGAGCAAAAGATATTTCAGAAACAAAGACCAAAAAGGTAACAATAAACTTTCATTCCTAACCTGATGAATTGACTGTATCGCTGGACGTGTTCGGAGAGCTTGCCTGGGTGCCATAGCCGCTTGACCCCGCTGACCTTTGACTCATAGGGGTCATGTTTGGAGCTACATCAAGCTTAGAGGGCTTGTTACTCCTTGCTGGTCCCGGCGTGGCATAGATTGGATCTGCTTCTATCTGAAGCCTCTCTGTTTCACCACGCACCAAGGCTGCCTCAAGGCCTACAGGTGCTGAACCCTGAATAAATCATGATATTTAAGATATTTTACTTTTAAAAGACAGTGATTTTTATTAAGTACTCCTTCCTTATTATATAAACCATACTCAAGCTTTGAGAATGTGAAGAGAAACTGAATGAACATTTTGAAAAACAGTACACAAAGCCAGCAAAACAATGTGTTTTGATTAACGGTTTAATATACAGCTTATTTGCATAGAAACCACATGGTGGGTATTTGTAATGTCCCATCTAACTCAATAACTATTCTCATTACCTTGCTTTTACCGGGTAAAGTAAAAACAAATTTTTTTGTAAGGGCTCAAAATTTGTTTAAGTTTTGTGATGCAAAATACAGTAATCAATAAGGAGATTTTGTAAAATTCCTGAAATTGCCCTCATTAGCAACTTTAATTTTTTTATAACAGTACAAGGATATATTTTCTACCAAAATTGTTATAATTTGTTTGCGGTGTTCAGTAGAATCTTGTTTCATTCTGTGATGATTTATTATTGGAAGATAATCACTTACTTGAGAAGCTCGTCTTGTAGGAAGTGATTGGTCTGTTCCATTGGTCGAAGACAGAGGTTGAGGCACAACTGAAGGGAAATGAAATAAGTACAAAGATTCAATTATTAAATGCTACATAGGAGAGGAAAAAAAAAGAAGATAAATGCAACCTCCAATATCGGTTATGAAAGAATTGGACAAAAAGTAAATAAAACTAGTCTCTAAATCAGAAAAATACATTTACATACTGTGCCAAAAGAAACTTATAACTTATATTTATGAACTACAAGCTCTCTAAAACAAGTATTCTCCACATTCAATCCCATTCTATCAGACTGCCACTAACCAATCTACAACTAGATAATGCAGATATCATTGCAAGTCTGAAGAAGCCGACAGGCAGTAGGTGAAAGCCCACAAGTAAATGAAATCTTAAAAGGGTGAAAATCAAAAAGGAAAAACAAAAAAAGAAACTTTAATAAAGCTTACACTGGTTGGGCTGGGTCATGTTGAAATCCGGCAGGGGCAGGACCTGTTTGCCCGTCGTCTTCCCGTTCTTGAGGGGTGCTTGTCTGCCTCCTTCACTCCCCGTCGGTGGTTTCATGAAGGACACCATTGGGGTGGGTACCGGCTTGGGGTGCTTCTTGGGACCTGGGACTGAGGGCGTGGCTGGGAGAATGGTCCCGGGGAGTTTGTTATCTAGCCAGGGTGGGGTAGGGGCCATCTGAGAGGAGGGAGGGGCAGGGTAGGCTGGGGATGGGGAGGAGGAAGGGGTGCTGCATTCGCTGGAGGACTGGTCACTGGATGATATTCTACCATGCTGTCAAGAAAAGATGGAAAGATGAATGTTACAATGGTTGGAGACACACATGAGAGTGCTACCCCAGTACTCAATCACAAATTTATATATATTCTCCTAATTCATATATCATTCATTTTGTTTAACTTTCACTATTATAAAAGAAATAGTTGCTATACAGTCTGTGTAAAAAAAAAATGGTACAGTCGGGAAAAAATTATTTAGGTATGACATCTTCTCAAATGATGTGTGAATGTGATACCAACTTAAAGCCAAAAGATTCTTCTTGCTGATGCACTTTGTTTTGTATAATTTGCTTTTGTAAAACAAAAGTTATGCACATTTTGGTGCGGCGATGAGCTATCAAGTTACATACATCTATTGTCTCGGTGCGCTGAATTCATGGCTATATGTGCAAAACGGTTCTAGGACATCTCCCGGAGGACAACTCCCCGGGGACAATTCCCGGAGGACAGCTCCCCGGAGGACAACTCCCCCGGAGGACAACCCTAACCCTAACCCTAACCCTAACCCTAACCCTATGTCCTCCGGGGGAGCTGTCCTCCGGAAATTGTCCCCGGGGGAGTTGTCCTCCGGGGAGAATGTCCTGATACGGTGCAAAACCCATAGAGAAGCATGCGCAAAGTACATTTTTCTTGATTATAGAAAACTGGTCATATCTCAAGATCTACAGCACCAAATGGGATGAAAAAATTGCAGAAGAAAGCCTGATTTTCCTACTTTATGGAAATGTTAAACACTTTTAGAATGTCATTGATTTTCATACTTTGAAAAAATGTTTTCCAGCTGTACCAAAGAATGTATACTGTATTCTGTATTCGCTGTTATTTTCGAGCTTAGCAGCCTCAAAACAAATTCACACTGCATGTTCATAAGCTCGCAATTGAACCCATTCAACATGTGTTCAATACATGCAAAGGAAATCATGCCTAAATATTCGCGGGTTTTTAAATTCGCGCCTGCTGCTCTTTACGTGAAATCTGTGAAAATTAATGTACCACGAAAATTTCCACGAATACAGTATTGCAACAGAGATACAGGTCCTTTGATAGTATAGACGAATTTGGTTTGGGTGATGTTTTGTCTTGTGGGGCAGCCATTGCTGTGGGCAGCCATTGCTGGGGGCTTCCAAAGTACTACGCGTGCTCCATGTGTGCGTATGATGCATAACACAGGAAAATGTACATACTCGCAGACATACGCGCACATGGCGCATTCGTAGTACCTGGGTAACCCCCAGCTATATGGCGGGCACGTAGAGGCTCACTTCCATGAAACGCTGTCCGAATTCGTCTATACTGTGATTGGACCATAATAAGAATGTTCTTATTCCATATTTCTAGTACTCACCTCAATCTAATTTCTATAAAAAAAAATGTACCCCTGAATCAAAGGTTCATACACCAATGATGTATTATCAATTTTCGAAAGTTCAGTTGTGACAATGAATTCCAGGAACATCACAAGCCAGAACCTACAACCCTGTGCTAAACAAGTTATAGCATACGCTGAATATTTCACGGTGGTTTAATTTTCGTGAATTTCACGACTTACTGAACCTTCCTGATATTTCTGTACAAAATGAATGCAAAATATGGTAAATTCACGAAAATATACTCTCATAAAATTACTCGTCTTGAAGCAAAATCGCGAAAATATATGAACGAGAAATATATGGCGTAAAAGTATCTAATAATGTCTACTGCATCACATATTTCTTTACCTGGGCATACTCATTAGCCATCTGAAGCATGAGACTATAAGCCATGGTCTCATCTACCGGTCCCCATCCTCCTCAACCCTTAGAGGAGGGAGCTGCTGAGGGGCCTGACTACCACTACCACCACTGGTGTGGACGATGGGGGCGAACCAGGCCGTGTGAACAAGGTGTCCTGGATGTGAACCCTGAATCCTGTGAGGACACGCTGGATAGACGACAGGCCGGGTTGCTGGGCTTGTGAGGGCTGCGATGTCTGTGGTAGCTGTTAGGTCCACCTACGCTGGGTGAGAGTGATTGGAGTGGGCTGAAGCCATGGAACCGCTGGAGCGGGAATCGGAGCTGTTCAGACTGCTCATGCTGCACATGCTGGACTTACGGGAACCAGTCGAAGGGGTTGGAGAACTTGTGGAGTCTACAGAGGAAATAAAGACGATGTTTGTTTATGCCATTAACAAAATCATGTTGAAGTGTTGCATGAATAGGATCGTGTATAGAGAGATTGTCTTTACAATGTGAATTGATTTGGGCATCTGATGTCATCCAGGGTTTGGAAATCAAATCTCCGCTTAAAGGTAGTATCAGCCTTTTTCACAAATTGCGAAAACTAATGCAACTTGGCATAACTTTAGAATATGATCAACCTATACTGTCTATTCAATCTTACTGTCATAGGTTGCCTAGATCAGTAATATGAAACGAAAATCTGACTACCAATCTAGACCAGCTCTCCATCAACATCGTTGATATTGTAGCGCGAGCAGCGCAGAACCACACACAGCAATATACACACGGCGCATCAGCGTGCATTATTCTCTGCGCTAACGGTCAACGGTTTGCACTGTGCGGTATATTTTTCGAGGTTCGAAAAAATAGGAATGAATTTGATAATCGCAATATAGTGACAAACATACACATTTGAGCTTAATCATGTTGTGGGAAGATATAGTCATTGATATACTAATATATCTCTTCAAAAACTAGAAATTTTATTTTTTTTTGCCTGCAAAAGGCTGACACAACCTTTAAGCCGTTTACCAGTGCAAATGTCCAAAAAAAAAAAAATTATCTCACCCAGTACGAACTTATTACACTCAGATCTAGCGTGGCAAAATTAATATCTCACCAAAGCATGAAATTAAATGAATTCAAACCTGTGAATTATCAACAAAACCATAAGGACTTCACATGACAGACGTGGTTCCGGACAAATTACCCGCCCCCCCCCCTCCCGACAAATGCTTCCGCAAAAATCTACCCAACTCTACACCTAACCCAAACACCATGTCTGGGCAGGGGGTAGTTGTCTTGGGGTAATTGTCCTGATACGGACAGATGGCCGGATGGTTGACTTACATATGACCACTGAACATCTTGACCCTTCAAGTCCAGGTGACCTGTTCACTAGCCGGTGGTAGGATATGAGGATCTTTACTCTGAATGCTCAGATCTTCCATAACAGTCTGTAGATGAACCACTTCAGATAGCATTGAGATCTCATCCTCCTTTAAAAAAAAAAACAACAGAACATCAGATATTCCATAAGAAACAAGAGAAAGGTTGTCAAAGTATTGAGATGTACATCAAGTTCAGAGGGACATTTTAATTTAGTATGAATTTCAATTTAAAGAAAAAATTGCTATCATACTACCTCCTTTTTCAAAACTTTACCTTTGGAGTCGTTTTTACATATCCTTCAATTGAAGTTGCTTTCTCTATGAAGATTTAGCTTTCAGCCTCTCTCCTTGAATATTAGAAATAAATAGGGTAACATTATTATTACTATCAGAATGCAGACTAAAATTTACAGGGAAGAACTGTATTCTCAGGCCATTCTGATGAATTAGATAATTTCCTAGATTTCTTGATAGATTCACAACAACTGCCAAAGGAAACCAATCACAGTGCAGAATTACCAAAAAGAACATTTATTTGGGTGTTTCATAGAGATTTAAAAATGCTATTAAAAGTTACAGAACAAATTGATGTACTCACAACAACTGGTCCGAGGAAGCCGACCAGAGTGCAGAATCTACTCCTCTCCTCGATGAGGGCGCTACGGCAAGCACTTTTTTCTGCCTCTTCCAGGAGGATGAACATGTCATTAACATCCTGCATGGCACTGTCTAACTGGTATTGCACATGAGGTTTACCTGAACAGCAACAAATAAAGAAGAAAAAAAAACATGTCATTAATATCATGCATGGCACTGTCTAACTGGTATTGCACATGAGGTTACCTGAACGCAACAATAAGAAAAAAAAAACATGTCATTAACATCCTGCATGGCACTGTCTAACTGGTATTGCACATGAGGTTTACCTGAACAGCAACAAATAAAGAAGAACATTTCATTAACATCCTGCATGGCACTGTCTAACTGGTATTGCACATGAGGTTTACCTGAACAGCAACAAATAAGGAAGAATATTTCATTAACATCCTGCATGGCACTGTCTAACTGGTATTGCACATGAGGTTACCTGTAGAAGAACAACAGTGAATGTAGCTGGTTTTATTGTATTGGATTGCATGCAGAGCTTGAAAATTGGGAAATGGGTTTTGGGGGTTGCATTACCATTTCTGGTATTAAAGATGAACCTGAATTAAGAATACAAAATATACACCTGTTCATGTCCATATTCTAAAGAAGAGGGTCTATTAAACACATGCTTCAAAGAAAATGAAGAATTAGACAGATACTTTTACTGGGGTAGTAGTAGCCTGGAAAAAATTAAGGTATAACTTCTACAAGGAAAAGAATATCACAAAATGAATAAACCTTGACTTTGATATATTATGTCAACCACATTAGAAAGAAAACCAATCTTGAATGCTATTGTGATGTTGAAACTAATACTTCCCTAATAAAGTTATACTGGATATAATCATATCAAACATATCATGTCCTTTGTGCAACCTTTCCTCACTACACCACCTCTTTGTCCTGCTCTAAACAAACGTTTTGATATCGAGTACCCAAGGAAATCAATCATACTTGTAAACACATCTCAAAATGAACCATGTGGAGTTGGCTTGGTGGGGGAAAAGGTTAACTTAATTATCATGCTCAATAGCACTCTCACATTGGGTAACTGAGAGCATGTTCATGTGCTACAAGTTTATCCCAAAACATAAACAGAATCACCGTAAACATAGCACAAATAGGTTACCCATACAGTATTATGCAAAAATATTTATCTGAAAACTTGATACAGCGTTCGGGGAGATCACCAGTTCAATGTTAGCTATGTTGGAATTGCCCAAGCATACAAATAACAGATTACCTCAAAGGTTTTCTGAACATTAGAAAGTGGACTGTGATTCTTTATAGAGTTCTACTTACAGTAAACGTTTGACCCCATGTAAGATGAAATTTTAGATGTATTTTTAGTGTACGCAATATTTTAAAATGTAGCTTTACTGTTACGGGATAGCTATAGTGTATCAAGATCATTGTGTATGAACAGCGTCTTTTTCTCTCATCCAAACACTGCGTATCTTTATTTGATTAGAGGCAATCTATTCAATGGATGGATCCATAGAGAGGGAAGTTAATAGTAAAAGAAGAGAAGACGGAAGATGCAAATAAAGGAAACAAGGAATGGTCACTTAAAATACAAAGAATGTAAGAGTGTAGAAGAAAGTGTATATATCTTAAAAATATGAGGGAAGACAAATTACAAATTGTATCATAGAATACCTCCAACTTAAAAAATGTGTTCATTATATTCTATATTTGTTCTTGTTTTCTAAATGTAGCCAACATGCTCTTTCCATTTGTTTATAAAAAATATATCTCGTACTGTACTTGGAGCTAGTATGATATAAATTAAGGTCTACTTCAGTCAGGTGTAAAGATGAATTAAAGTTCGTCTTTACTTATGCTAGCAGTATGGCTGGACTGACCACAAACATTAGAAACAGGGCACGTTTAGAGTTGGATGTACTTTATTAATCCAGGGTTTTTCATTGTAATCTGTTTGTTTACTGCTGTCCTATTGTGTAATGACCTCTTGTTGGTAACACTCTCTTCTCTCAGACAGTCAGATCCCCAATTATTTACCCAAATGGCATTGAATGGCTGCCAATTTGAGGCTCGCATCAAACAATAGCATCTTCATACACCTGCCTATTATCTTACAAATTTGTTTGACAAAAAAAAAAAAAAAAAAGTGTAAATATTTAACATTTAGATATACATATTTTTTTGTTTTTGTTTTCTCATTTTTGTGTTTTGAATCCAACATACTCTACTTAAAAAATAAAAAAAAAATCCTCAGAAGAATGAATGATGTTAATAGCCATAAGGGTATGAACTGTGTGTGAAAGAAGTGCCTATTTAACTTTCAGGAGAAGATATGATTTAATATCTGATTTACCTCTCATATGTACCTTCGAACCTCACTATGAGGTTTATTCATGATCCTTTCTATGGTAGGCAGTTAGCCAAGACAAACCGCATCTTTCCTAGCAACGCAACCTCTCAGAATTCTTCAAATTGAAAGTATCCCTTTATGAGCCTCTTCTGTCTGTTCAAGACAGGATACCTCCTTATGATGAATTATATCGCTGTGCAATAAACCGCAGAGGGGTTCACTTTCCTTTCTAGTGAGCTGCTTACTCCATGATAAACTGTACATCATACAACAACAAGGACCTCCCAATTATTTTCATTCTTACTGAGTTTATATACATGAGAGACATTTGTGTCTGATTCATCATATGGTGCACTAGAAATGGCTTCTTGCCATGCCATGTAGGTTAAGTCACTAGTACTGCATGTACAGAAGATGACCGGCTCAAATCCCTCCTAGCACAGAGATACCTTGATCTGCCCCTCCCCCTTTTTCCTGTACATTGTACAGTACTGCATGACAATCTTTATTACTATGACTGGAGATGCTACGCTGTCATCCAAATAAATCTATACCTTGATGTATTCCAAAATCCATTTCACTTCCCTCTCTCATCTCTTCTTCGAGATGGCAGTCTCCTTTTCTCCTTGTCTCTTCTATATCCCCTTCTATATCTTCTTTTTTTCTTCTATGTCTTTCTCCCTCTCTCCCTTTGTTTCTCTTCTTCTCTGCCTTTATCCATGCATGCATCTTCCTCTCCCTCTCTCTCTCTCTATCTCTATCTCTACTCCCTATGTCTCTCTGTACAATGCTCCACTATCCCTGTACATTATTATGAAGTTGAGGAAACCAATGAGAGACTACTTCCATCCTCTAAAGCAATCAGAGAACTCCACTCTCTTGCTCAATGAGATCAATTTGTCTCAATTCATTATGACTAGCTTCATTTCCCCCTGCACTGAGCTACCCCGCCAATGAATGGAGCAACGACAATGCAATGAACAGCACTACGTCTCTATCTGCCATCTCTAGGCCATTCACCCGACTTCAGATAAGATCTGCGGCTTGAGAGCGAGGAGGGGGCCAAGTCATATTGTTCCCTATTGACCAATCATACACATTGTGTGTTTTCTTGAAGCTTAACCCATTGACGACTAAATTATCTTGTTCCTATAGCTTAATACACAAAGTACCAGTTCCTATTGTTGATAGGTTTAAAAACCTAGTAATATCTCATTCTCACTTCATAACATGCAGGGTTGGAATCTCTGTTGTTTGGCAAGACATTAATATGCCTTTGCCACACTCAACCCAGGGGAGGTAAATTGGGAATGGGGTTGTGAAATCCTTCAATGTAGTGAAACATAACAAACTTGATATTTGTTTCTTTGGCATTAGCAGCATTAGCAGCTAACAGTAACAGATGAGATACATCAGTGTACATTGGAAAATTAAACAATGATACATTGGTAAGTTAAACAAAGATTCAAGGATCTAGCCTCGTCTTGCTACTGATATATATTTTATGTTCATAGAACCATCGGTGGCAATAAATCAAATGAAACCGCACCATTCACTGCATGGCTGAATAGTAGGTCTTGATCAACTCCTGGAAATGAATGAAATGGACACCAGGATGAAGATGCTCACCTGGGATTCACTATGTTGAGTGCCAGAAGGGCGTAAGATTTCTTGTTTAGCAGGTAAAGGGAATGTCAAATGAAACCCTTACACCCTCATCCCCGCTGTAGGACGATAATTTTTATTTTTAAAAAAATGCCATAATGGCTTTGTACAGGCAAATAATTTCTTAGTTTTCGTGATACTACCCTCTTCTTCTTTTTTTTTCCTTTTTTTTTTCCTTTGTTCAACAGCAGTAGATGTTGCTGTGTTTTGGGAATTGAAAATGAAACATTCCTGGAAAAAGGAGATGGTTCCCTACAAAGTTCCTACGAAAGCATCAACAATGGCAGTAGCGACCTTATTGCAGGCAAAAGCAGCATTGAGTTTTTAGAACTAAAAAAGAGTGTCCTAAAAAACAGAGGATAGGTAATAAAATTATAGATAAAATACAGTCTAGTAAATTATGAACTCATGTTATCTGCAAAAAGGTTGTTCCTCCAAAGAATTTGTGAAATACAGCAGCGACCTTATGGCAGGTACCAGTACTGTTGCCTTTTTGAGAAAGTGTTCCTAGATTCGGAGAATAGGGAATAAATGAGGATGAAGTGTAATTTCATGCATGGGATACGTGCAACTTCTCCCCATACAGTGTCATCTCTGTCCGTCTCAGGAGGGAGTCATGATTTACTGTAACATGGAAACCCTCCAGATATTTTTCTTTTATCCATATTTCCTCTCTTCTTCCCACTCTCTAGTTATCCATTTCTTTCTTTCTATCTCTATTTATATGGCTGAATTATCCTCTCTGGTTGCTTATATCTATCTTCCTTTCTTTGTCTCTCACTTGGGCTGTCTGTATCTCTCTCCTAATTATCTTCTATCCACCAATATTCCTCCCTAAATTCTTTATATTCTCCTCTCGTTTGTGTTTTGAAATTAGCTACCTTCATCTCACATAATTTTTATCTTTACTGTTCATCATTCTTGTCTTACTTTTTAAAAAATGTACATGCTTACATCATAATTGAATACTGTATGATCATCAAGACAACATACCAATACATGAAGTTTTATATATCAAATGGTGAACGCAAATTGTTTACTACATCCTTTGAGTAGTTCTTCCCTTTAAGCAATGTTCTGCACCACTGACCTCCCCTGTAAGGAATACGGCTGACAGAGGAGCATATGAGAGCCATTTATCTAGCATGATATGAATTTATGATTAGAGTTTGCCTCACAACCCACGGTTTCTCACACCACAGAGGCACCGTTCACACTTACATCTTAGTACATGTATTATTCTTTTTTTCTGCTAAACCTTCAATAATTTTTCTGAGTTTTTGAAAAATAATTTGAAGAAAAGACCTCCAAATATTGAAATTCAAACAGGGGCCCATGAACCCCCCCCCCATTATGTGCCAAAACGGATGGTTAAAAATTATTATGAGCTCTGACACAATAAGGCTATTACATCTGCTGGTAGCTACTACAGCGTTTTGTTCATGGTGCTTTTCTAGCTTTCAATATCATGAATTATTAAGCTTCTATGAAAAAAAAACTTGAATTGAAGCTGTTCACTCTTTTTAATCAACTCCCAAAAAGAAAAGGAGAAATTTATTAAAGAAGTCAAGGCTGGTGGTATTCGCTCATTAGTGTTACCCTAAGAGATACGTTCAAGGATAAAATATGGTGTGAACACTGCAAATTTGGCTACCTGATGAACACTGGCTTTTATGAGTATCACATGTCTGACATATCACGATTCTTTAGTATGAACACATACATTTTTAATCAATCATCCTCAGTTCAGAAGCATGACACTACATAATTAATTCCCCTTAATGAAGAACGGTGCAATCAAAGGATTAAATTAAAACATGAACAGGGATGTAAAGGTCAGAAGATGTTAATATCAACTTCATAAGATGGGTTAGAAAGATTAACCAGTTGAATATTGAATTCTCTCATTTACACACAGCTAAATAAAGGAAGAAATCAGTTCACTCCGCCAATGGGATGAGAAATTATTTGCACATTGGACAGAAAATGATGATTATTTTATTAACATTATAAATAAGGCTTTCATAGAGCATAATACCATAACAAGCCTATTGATGCGCTGACAAATTTACTGAGCAGAGACATGGAGCAAATCCCTCCATAAGATGCAATTGAAGGATTAAAAACTAATTTGCTCAACAGGGATGTATTGATGGGGGTCAGACATTGTCTAATCCTATTTTTGAGAAGGGCAAGAAGTGAACAACCTTAGAACAGATAAAAACCTCTCATCTTATGAGATGCACATAGAACAACTCTACATGTAGTTGAAAAGAGATGTCCAGAAGAGAGTGATAAATAGAAATTGGTCTTTTCCAAAATGAATACAATGGGACAATGTCATACAGACAAACAACATGTCACCAAATGGTGTGCAACATGAAAATAACATGAAAATGCAAATTGATTAGCTCTATAGACGTATATGAATTATTATATTGAAACAGATCAGGTCCTGATTCAAATCCTCTTCATAAGACTTGAAATGTACCATGAACAAGGGTGCCTTATGAAATAAAAAGAGAACTAGTTCATCAAAGGAAAAATGAACAGTGATGTGTTTATATAGGCCCACATGTCATCAGGTAGCTCTTGATCATCTTCATGTGCATTGAACAACAATATAAACAAAACCGCCTTACAAAATATGGACAAACATTGTTTGATTGCTGAAGGACAGTCTAAAATGAACAGTTATGTATTCAAGAAGGTCAGCAGACAATGTTTCATAATCTTTCAGAGGATTAAAGGACACATGAAACAGAGACAGAAATTGTTTAGTAAAGAATAAAAATGCAACATGAACAGAGGATGAGGTCAGACAATGTTTCATAAGAAAAGTGGGAAGTATTGAATGACAATATGAACATGGATGGCACTGGATCAGAGACTTCAGAAGGACAATCCAACAATTAAATTTCAAAATGAACTTTGAATGTCTTCAAGAAGGTCATACAACGTTTCATTATCTTCAAGGAAGACAATGTTTCATTATCTTCATGAAAAGAGTTTGGGTGGGATGAACAGTCTTTTCAATCACCCTAATGAGGGAGACGATCAAAGGCTTAAATGACAATATGAACACACTTGCATTGAAGATGGACGAATACTGGACCATGTGGCGCCCATTCTAAGCCATGGTCAGTATCCATTTCATCACGCCAAGACACCAAACGACCTTCCATCATTATACTTCTTCACCACAATCATCTCTCTTTCATTGTAGATAATCGCTGTAAACGAGATGAAACAAATAAGACAACTCCTACATGTATGTTACACTGTCAGATTATCGTGACTGCATAAGATATAAAATTGCAACTAGAAAATAAATTGTGATGTTGTTTGTCTGCATGTACTCATAAATAATGTCTCTTTCAAAAAATTTCAGACAATACATTGAAAATTATGGAACAGTATTTGTCAAATCCAGACTGTTTATTTGCAAAATGAAAATTCAAAATTTTTCCCCCTTACAAAATTGCTGGCCTGGAATGATTTAGTTACTTGAATATACTAGGTAAATTAATATATTATCCAGATACATAAAAAGTTAATTCAAAGACACCAGTGGCAAAGATCCATGCATTTCAAGTGATGAATGATACCCTTTGATGGCAATAAATGGAAAATGGAAGTTATTCATTGAATAGACAGAGAATGCTAAAAAAAATTGGTTGTAAAGTTTCAATTTCAAAACCTTCACAATATTTTATAACTTCCCCCATAATTTTATACTGCTACATGTCATGGAAACTCGCCTCAGCTCACACAAACAGATAGATGCTAGTCTAAAACTCACAATTCAAATATTCTTATATCTCAATAGGGGAGACCGGGTATGGACGTTACAAAATTCACATTTTGGGCCAGATAATTCTAATGAAAGAACTCACGCACTCCATATTGGGTCTGTAGTTAGCCTATTATGTTGGCTAAAACCTGAGGCATATAAAACTTGAAAACATGTAAACACTAATTAACTACAGCTTAATTAGTGAAGACATTTTTTTGTAACAACCTACCCCATATACGGGGTAGGTTGTTACACCATACGGGGTCAATTGTTACAATATGTAAATCTCTTATACCATACTTTAATTTCAACTTTCCAGTTTCTTGACATCGTTAACAGTAGATCAAGTAGAGCTCTAGAATAGACAAAAGTAATAATAGAAAAATAAAAATATTAACACCTGAAAATTGAGACAAAATGTAATTTTACATATGTAATGTAATTGGGGTAAGTTGTTACATCAACATGGGGTAGGTTGTTGTAACAACCTACCCCATGGGTGATTTTACACACAGAAATCAACTGTAGCACAGTCATTAGGCAGAATTACAGGGCATGGCTAGGGGGTATATTAGTGACATACATGTACTATATTTACAATACCAGACTATCATCATGTGCCTTCAGTTGTCAGAGCTATTACAAATTTCAATTTTTGTCAAAAATTTACTTTGAACTGTAAAAAAATTTTTTTTTTAAAATAAAACAACGGAGAAACCTCACGACCGGCAGTTCATCACAGCTATGTGTAGGCTGTATATAGATGCCAGTTAGCACATCCTCTCTTGTTCCATCTTAGCACACTGAGAACTGTAACAACTGACCCATGTAACTTCCATACCCGGTCTCCCCTACTATCATTCTGATTGTTGTTACTTTTATATTCAACTACGACAATCAAATGAGAAAGAACAAAAATTATGTGATATAATTTGACATGTCCAGTTAAGCGTGACAATATTGAGTCAAGCTGGGGCCCACATACATGGAATAGTTGTTAATTCTCTATCAAATGTTTGCTCACTAAACAAAGTCTGCCAGCCTCTGATAAACTAGAAAAAAAAACCTAAACAACTAATGCACTCCATCAACACTCCATCTAGCCATGCTTGCCAAGAACTGTGACAGTATGTCAACATCATAGGAAGCTAACAGGATTCTTGGGCTGGAAAATTGGTTTTGATGTTTTGTTACTTTTGAGTTCTATGATTTTCATCTACAGAGAAGGAAGAGTTTGTTGCATCTCGACACTCTTAAGCCCCGTTTTAATAGACATTGTCCGGACAACGTCCGGAGAAAGCCAGGGTAGAAAAAGTAGGGTAACATTCCATAAAACCACGGGTGGTCGAATATTGCTACCGTCTTAACAGACGCTCTCTCAAAACTTGCCGTGGTAGGTTACCGTAGCAACGAGTGGAATTGAATCGATGAAAAGAGTTCTCTTGTGTTTTCTCATGTATTTCTTTATTTTATATTTCTTTATGTTTCTTTTCCCTTCTTTTCCATCATTATATTCTTATGTATTTCTTCATTTTACTTATTTTATCTTTCTTTCTTCATTTATTTTTTAAAATGTATTTCTTTGTTTGTTTATCTATCTTTCTTTCTTCTTCTATTCCGTTATTTCTTTGTGTTGTCTCTCATCTTCTTTTCTGTCTCTACTCTTTTGTATTTCTTTGTTTATATCTTTCTTTCCTCTTCTCTTTTGTTATTTCTTATGTATTTCTTTGTTTTTATCTTTCTTTCCTCTTGTCTTCCGTTACTTCTTATGTATTTCTTTGTTTTTATCTTTCCTTCCTCTTGTCTTCTGTTATTTCTTATATGTATTTCTTTGTTTTTATCTTTCTTTCCTCATGTCTTCCGTTATTTCTCATGTATTTCTTTGTTCTGTCATTTTTCTTCTCTCCTCTTCTATCATTGTGAAATGTCGATCTTACCCTAGTATTACCCCGAGAGCGTCTTAACAGAACAGTTGTCCGGACAATGTCAGGGTAAAACTGGGTTGTTACCGCGACTTTACCCTAGTCGTACTAGGGTAAGAATCTGGAAAATCTTACCCGGAGAACCTCCGGACGTTACCCTAGTAAGAGCGTCTTAATAGAAATCTTACTAGGGTAACGTCCGGACGTTACCCGGGTAAGATTGTCAAAAAGGTGTCTGTTAAGACGGGGCTTTAGTCCTTCATTACTATGCCATATTTGATAGACAAAAGACCAATGAATGAAAAATTTAGTGATTCCAATCTAAAGTTTAGGTTACTCTTTGTGGACATAGGCCTACATACCGAATTTCACTGTGTTTCGGTATACAAACTCACAGTTTTGGTCAATACCAAGACATCAGTACACATCATCTCCACATACAGACTTACACCCTACAAGCTCTCACAGGCAACATGTACTTAATTTCTTGCTATTAAAATATTGACTACTATAATTTATGTACACAGGAAATAGCCAACAAGTATGGCATTTCAAGGTGAATTCAAAGAGCCAACAATTTTCCACTGGTCTCCTATTTCACTCACTTTTCCACAACTTTTCATTTTATTTCTGTATGCAATACTGGTCAGTAAAGTTGTCCTGTTACAACCATTGATTTGAGTCTATAGATGAAGTGATGTCGTTGGTATTTTCAAGCATGACGAATTGGATGGAGATCATGGAGCGTTCCGTCTCCAGCGAAGAGGTTCCACAAACATAAGCCAGCTTCCTGTGCAGAGCTCAGTCACATTTCTTATCCTTTAAAATATTTTACAAAATATTGGCCTTTCAGTGTACTGAAATTGTATTTTTGATCTGGCGTAAGTTATGAAGATCTGACTGGGGTGTATCAAGCAGAAAGGGTCTAGACTACTTCAATTTATATCCTCTTGAAGTCATCCGCATCATTGACCCTAGCCCAGTCCTGAACCCATTCCAGCTAGCTAACTCTGACCCTTCCAATCTCGACACAGATAATATCTCAAGTTCTGATAACGATGGAAAATGAGTCCACACAGAATCAAACAAAATAATTCATTAGGCCCTAGATGTTACAACAATAAACAATAAACAACATGTACCCCAAAATTTTTACAGAAAACATCTAATACCTGTTCACATGTAACTTGTGCAACCATACCAATAGAGTCAATCCTATCTTTTCTTTTCTTTTCTTGGGTCTAGGAAGAGGCAATTAGGGTCTGAAACAATTTTTTTTCCATAAATAATGATCTCTAGGCCTAAATGTTATTTTTGTGTTACTGTTTCAATACAACATACAACTTTTTAAAAAAAAGGTATCTGAAATAAAAAATTGGGGAGGAGAACGAGTGAGGGGGCCTGTGTCCAGTTTGTAGACCTCTGTGTTCATGAACTATATTGATTAGTGAATTAATAGGGTGATGCCATCCAATGAAATGAAACTGTATCCACAGAGGATAGATGATACATGGTATAGATGGATAGGATGAATGGGAGGCCCTAAAGAATGATTGCTATGCTTGGAATGTGGGATATGATAGCTGCAGTACATCTTCACTATCATCTTTGCTATCATCCCTTAGTAGTCTATATTCCAGAATATCTTTTGAACATATTTTGTATACAAACTAGTAACACTGCAAATATACGAACATTTTGCAAGTGAAGACCTCTATGAAATTTTGTAATGATGTTTAATATGTTTGGGAAATATGCTTTCAAACTTCTCCTTATTTAGTTTTGTTATTATTGATTCTCATACTTTCGGTTCATCATCATTTAACAATATAATCTGTACACATCAGATATTAAATAGTTGATTTTCTCTTTACCAATATATGCTTAAAACACCCTTCCTGTTTTATAATCTGTCCACATTTTAGAAACTATTGACTTCTCCTGGTCAGAGAACTGTAAGATTGTGATTAGATGCTTCACTGCATATGACTTGTATTTCCACACATAGAGGGAGGTCGATAGAAGTTCTAATGAACCCATGCAATTGTGGCTGCTGTCCTAAGAAAAGGCAACAAACATCCGCGCTAGTTACTGGGGACTCCCTCCCACTCTCTTGCAGTGACTCCTATTTACGCTGGTTGGAGAAATGTAAATATTATGACTGAATGCCCAACTTAACGAGACTAATTATCTTATAAATGGACGGAGCCTCCTCAATATAGATATATAGATCAATAGTACTTCTGATGAACCCTTATAATTATGGCCGCAGTCCTCGGAAAAGCTAACCAATGACCACCCTAGTTTCTGGAGATTGTCTCTTTCTGTTTTTATTAGTTTGTGCTGGTCATAGAACTGTAAATATCATACAAGGCTGAAATAGATTTATCATTTTAGAAATAGATGGAGTCTTCTCAATACATCAAACTTTAGATGAACCCATGCTATTATGGCTACAGTCCTAGAAATACAACCAATGACAACACTAGTTGCATGGGATACCCCCCCCCCCTCTCTCTCTCTCTCTCACTCTCTCTGTCCTCCTTTTTTCCCCCAACGATAGTAAATATCACAAGCAAATGCCTAGCTGATCTATCTAGACTAATTGTCTTAGACAAGGGGAGTCAAAATTAAGCCTCACAATATATATCAATAGAACTTTGGATGAACCCATTGGAGTCCTGGAAATATGACTAATGACCACCCTCTGGGTTCCCTCTTTCTTATTTCTTGCTGTGACCCCAATACACTGGACCATGCTATAAACACCATAACTCTAAACACCATAACTCTGTCATGTCGTCTCATGAAGATGTGAACACATTGCATCTCTCTCCTATGTTACATCCCAATATTCATGCTCATCAAAAAAACAAAAAAAAATGATTAAATGCCTGGCTCATGGATAATCTAGATTTTGCATCACTTTATAGTGTGAGGGATTCTCGACTTTATAGATCAATATAAGTTTTGATGAATCTATATAATTGTAGCTGCAGTCCCAGGGAAGGAATGACCGGCCTCATTCCTATGGGACTCTGTCTCTATCCCTTGCTGTGACCTCAATACACTGTACCATGCCAAACATAACTCAGCAACAACATCTCAGGGTGAAAAACCTTTGAGCATGATAAACATCAACTGAGACATCATCATACCAACAAGACATCTAAACACAGGTGAGCTTCTCAGAAGTCTTCTCAGAGCAGAGCCTTTTCCTCTGTGACCAAAATTTCACATTGAACATCTATTTTATATTGATAACTTGCAATAGACTTTGGCTATGTGAATAGCCACAGTAAAATGACTCACATGCCTGTAACTACAGCTTAGCTGTAAGCACTTCAGGATTATTTTAGGATAAGAACCATATGGCATAATATTGTGGTAGGGCTCAAGGGTACTTTACAAATCATTTCTGAGCAAGAACCACATGATAGTTCTATGCCAATGTGAATGGTCTTTCGGCCCATGGCACACTATTTTGTGTGACTGAAACTGCTGTATACCCATGAGAATTAAATGACTTGATTAAGGGTTAGTTCATTGCAAAAATGCAAATCAAATGACATATCATTATTTTAATATCAAAATGTAATGTGATTTGACATTCTGGATGTCAGCTACCTACATTCTCATACAGGTACCATGTAGACTGTGTCGTACATCTGCCAATGCCTATATGTAAAATAAGGGCATCATGCTATGTCAGGCACACTGTTCAGTTCAGCACCAGACCGACTACTCCATTGCCCGCCTCTAAAAGGTCACTTTGGAAACAGTTCCTCAATGTGACAGAGGTCTGAGTATAAAGATAGACTCTATCTAGATAGCAGACCATGGGAATGCCTTTTTATTTCACAGCCCAGGCTAAGCAACAACACCAGCTTGGATAATTTGAACAAGATTGATACCTCATAATTCAAATAAGATGAGGCAGCTAGGTAGATAAGTAGGTCCCTACCCAACTTCACATATCATGTCTCTGATATTTTGGGGCTTTCATCCGGGGGCGTTCATCGATGGCGTATGATAAGCTGTTAATCCAGTGACCTTTTAGATCTTTGAATATGTTGACGTGAATATGAATATTGGGTGAAAATGGAAAATATGAAAGAACATAATGAGACAGTAATGGTTAACTTGTGGGCTGCTATCTTGAACACTTTGGAAGTAAAGAGTATACATTGTATCTCAACATACATTTATTGGTAAGAAGAGCTTTTTTCCATACAGTCCTCATTGGTTAAATATCTTTGTATTAGTATTACAAGTGATTACAAGTCACAAAGAGATAGATACATGCAAGAATTGCATGTTTAAGGCCTATACATTTGCTCCAATAACAATCACGCTATACCGGTAGCTGAAGTAACTTTAGACACAAAGGTATTATTATTATTATTATTATTATTATTTATTCGGCAAAGAAAATTACAAAGAACAACACATTTCAGTATAAAAAATACAAAATAAGTAATATCAACCATTGGAACGCCAGGGACGCTAGATATACCTAACCCTAAGAACATAAAAAACATAAACCCTACTGCAATGCTAGCCCCTACTCTACACCTACAGACAAAATGAAGCATGGAGCAACAGTCTTACAGGAAATATCGGCAAGACAGATGGATGAGAAAGAGAGATGGAGAGGTGAGGATAGAGTTATCCTATCATTCAAACCAGCTAATGGTTATCGGACAGGTGATGCCAAGACCTCCTCTTATCAACAATGCATCCACCAAGCTTTATGAGAATACCATGTGATCTGTCTAAATACCAGACATATGACCTAATCATGTTCGCCTGCCCATCCCGTAGTCATGTACTCTGCATGTACATTAGCAGAACTCTAGCAGATTCAGAAAAACACACATTTTATCTATGGGGGTACAAAAAAAAAAACATTATCACAACAATGTTAAAGATATTGCTAACTGATGTAAAAAGGTGCAATTAATTAAATTGATTTAACTTGTCCTGTGACACTTCTCAGATAAATGCCAAATTCCAAGGTACTTGGATCTCCCCTATTAAGAGGTCAAGACTTTCCATTTTCAACTTTCCATTCCTGCTTTTGCCCTTTTCCAAGTGATAACAAAGATCATTGACTGGTTCTGTGAGACCTAATTACCTGAAAGCATGGTAAAATTCATCACAGATCCCAACACTGAAGGTAGGCATTAAAACAAGGAGCTTGTTTGAAGCTCCTTGGTTAAAACAAGGGCAAATTTAACTCTGTGCCTAAAAGCATTGACATCTAACCAGAGTGCATAAAGATAGACCCTCAAATTGTCAAACTTTGCCCAATATCTAAAAAGACATTGTGGGGTATTCCGGTGCCATCCTTCTCCTAATCAGGGGTCATTAACTCACAAAGATCATTGGTGACTCCTATTTCATTCCTAGTAACCTACTAATGATTGCCTGCAGAGTCTTCACATGGTACCAAATAGGACCTTAACAGCTGGCCCTATGCAAGACATTAACCCTTCCCCATTGAATAATGCAACTATCAAGTCCAAGGGTTCAAAAAGGTACATACTGTTCATCTTCAAACTTCATTTGACGAACACACGCACGTGATCAAAGAAGACATCAACGGGAAGAAGACAAAAACATTTCACTCTAGTTGCCCTCGAGCTAAAATCCAGTTTGAATAGAGGAGGGAGACTATAATTAGCATTACAGACAACAATAGAAGAGTTAGGCCCTTCACTGAACAGCAAAACACCGTCTATAAGCTGCGACAAAGTGCTACGTTTGCTTATTTTGTCTAAATGTTTACGAAACTGTGTGTTTTTCGGTTTCCACCCTACTAACCATGTGGAACAAATACTTTGGGGCTTCCTTTCTATTTCGATCCCCCATTGTAAGAAATGTTGGTAATTATCCTGGGTTTTTAGTGTTTTGATGAGTATTAATCATTATTGCTTTTTAATCAAGAGCAGTTAGTCTCTATCCATTCCAAAGAATCAATTACAGATGGTTGATTTCAATCTTTTGTTTTGTCCAGGGTATCAATCTTTAATTAAATTTGTTTATTTTATCCTGTGTTTCATTATAATTTGATGTCAATCAAGTTTTTATGTCATTATTTACTGAATATATTACTACTCGTTTTGTTTTGTTTTGTTTTTTTTCCTTTAGCCTTTATTTAGGACCTTCCATATTCCTCAAAATGTAATCAATCATATCACATGCAACCATAAAAATCAAAATATGATTATGATATAGGCCTATGTCAAATACATCTGATATCTAAGGTGAACAAAGGCTCTCAATAACGATGATATAGCAGACATATTCTTGGAAGTAACTTTTCTTCCTCAAACTCTGCATTATGTTCTTGCAAGTACCTACCTTTTCTTGCTTTCTTTTGAAGTCTGATTGTGTCTGATGATTTCTTCTTGATATCTTGTCTGGCTTTCTTGTACTCTGTAGAAGATAGGGAAGAAGAAGAAAGGAAAGTCATTAATCAATCTTTCATGACAGATACCAAGGATACTTTTAGATTGGGCAGGTGGTGAGAAGAAATGAAGATTGATTCCAAAAGGGACTAAATCCACTTTTGGTAATTGATATCTGACCATTGCTCAGGTTGTACCTATCTCTGAAGAAAACTTCAACCCAAAATGTTGAGAGCAATGATTAAAAAATGCACCATTAATATCACTTCTGGAGAAAATTTGGCAAACAAATGACTTCTTTTTCTTTTTTTTTAAATTAAAAAAATGGATTTAGCCCCTTTTGGAGTTAAACTTTCAAAATACAGGGGGAAGTGATAGTAGATATCAAAATATAAAACTGTTTCTATTCTCATCTGCATATTTTGAGCATTTGCCAACTGATAGTATCAAAAACAGATATTCTATCTCTAAAATAATTTCAAAGCGAACAAAAATTATTCCCTTCATATGATCCTTATCCGCATCCTCGTAAATTAAAACTGGTAGTCTGAATTAGATCATCTACAATGCACAGCATGAAGCATACTGGGACCCAAGTTTTGCAATTTCAACCCCCCCCCAAAAAAAACAAACAAACAAACAAACAAAAAAAACAATTTTCCAAACTTCAGTGTGGTTTAGTTTGGAGGTATTAATGGAATGACACAATCTATCATTCTACATTCAAACAAATAAATCTCATCATGCTTTTTATTTCATAGTGATTTAAAGGTCTGTCAGATAATTGTACTCAGGAGAAATCATTACAATTAGGATTTTGGACGAGAAGAGAGGTGATCTTTCTTATGTGATTGTGTGATCATTTTATTTACGACTGTTTGTAAGTATTATTCATGACACATCTGGTTGGTGTCTGCATCTAAGGGCCCCTTAATTAAGCTAGATACATGTACTTTTGACTTCTTGTTCTGTCTTCTAATCAAAGCATATGTCTGTATGTTTGTCCGTCTGTGTGTTCACTCCGTCACATAAACCTCTCCATCTTTAAATACTGACAGGGCTGTCCGTCTGTTTAGTTGATGACGCACCATGCATCATATGAGAAAGGCATTACATGCTTCTCAAACTCAGATGCAACTTTTTCTGAGGGCAGAGGGCTCAAAGTAGGAGCGATACCAGACGCCAGCTGGTGGTGGGCCGCGTTTGTCGCCCCGCAGAGAAGACAGTTGAAGGTTCCGTCACAGATGAGTGGATCACGTGATCATCAACTTGAAATCTTGACAGCTGAGGATGAAGATACAGATGTCACACCCCACTTAGTTGGGACAAGGGTATCACTTAGGATGGTTTGTTTCATTGTGATAGGGTTATTAGAGATAAAGGATCAGAGAGGGCTGTTTAACTGTTTTCACACTAAGGTTTTAGAGTAGAATTTGTTAAGTCCAAAGAGCGATTTGGACAGTATAAAGACTTGATGGTTTGCCGGTTTTAAATGTTATTCAACAATTATTTTAGACACTCCATACCTAAGCTAAAAATGGAAACCTTGTAGAATGTGATCGAATTAAACAGAGGTTAATCTCCTCCTTCATACTAACCGGCACTAATTAAAATGACAATTTTTTTTTCATCTTTGATGTATGATCCATCAGTTGAATTTTCCTGATTCTTACATGTACATTACGGCTAAAAAAATGTTGTGACACTTTGTCTTTCATACAATTATATGTAACTGGGGCTCTTATACAGCAGGGTGTGTAAGGCAATATTCAGTCCAGTATGCATTGCAGTACCTTGGCAAAACTTGCTTCTTCTTTCCGTCTTTCCCAAGCCCTCTTTGGCTGTGTAATTCAAGTTGGCATTGCAAGCATACGTTTAGACAGATGTCGGTTAGAGTAGAGATTGAGTTTCTCTCATCTCCTCCTTGAGTGGTTGCTATATCCAGACCCATTATAAGATGAGTCAGATGAGGCCCCGGACCAGTAGAAGACACATCGGCCAAGTTTAATAGCTCATATTAAAGTCCTAAATTGTCAGTGTTTAAGAACCACTGGAGGCGGCCAGGGTAACTTTGCCAACCCCCCCCCCCCCCTCCTCCTTGCTATTCTGGGCTGTGTTTCATCAAGTCATTCATAAGTTACAAATGACTTTACAAATGACCGGTGATCAGTTCTTTGCGCTAAATTATCAGTGTTTAAGATACACTGGAGGACGCCAGGGTGATTTTGCCGACCTCCCTGCTCAGCCCTCCTCCGCCCTCCTCCTTGCTATTCCTGTAGAGAGCATACAGGTACCTCTAAACATTTTCTCTCATTGATACATAAATTAGGGGGCGACAACACTTGAAGTTCCAAATAAAATGCCAGTGTTCAAGATATACTTGAGGACACCAGGGTGATTTTGCCAACCCTCCTGCACTGCCCTCCTAGCATCCAGGTACATGTACCTCTAAACATTTTCTCTCACTGAATCATAGTTGGGGAGGGGGGGGGGGGTTGGCTCAAAATTTAAAGAATCCATTTAAAGGATTTAGAATATAAAACTTGAGTCAACAATCAAATGATGTTCATAATCATGTGTTATTTTCACCTTTTTTTGAAAACATTTTTTCTTTTCTTTTCAAGAAGTGTTACCCTACAGAATGAAGGCATGGGGGCATAACAGCTAAGTATCTAAAGTACTACAGCAGCTCCTGGGACCAATTGGCACTAAGCCTTCTGAATCCTTAGCACTACTTATTTGTTGCTGTATAGCATTGGCATGACATACTTATGATATGTGTGCAGAGGTCTACATTCATAAGAAGAGGAGACTAACAAAAGGAATCATATTGCACTACCCATCAAATTAACACATTAAGTGTCCAAATATGAGTAGGAAAGTGAGGTTATGATATGGGTACTCCAAAGATCTTCACTACATGGACGCTGTCACTAATTTTGATTAAAAGTTACATCAAAATTGATGGGGTGGGGTAGTGCTTTTATACAAATCACTCCCCACCCCTCAGACAATTCAGAGGACTTGAGAATCAATTTGAAACATATTGCAGTGCCTATCAAATTATGAATTAACTTTGACTATTAAAGCTGTGTAGCTCTGTGAGTTGTCTCTTGGGGGGGGGGGTATGAGGGGTGGTTCTAATTAATGTTAGTAAAATGAACTTTCAATATGTTGAAGCCGACAAGTATTGCTACTTCATAATTTTACCCTCACAAAATGCAGGCCATAGTTCTGGCATGAGGATTAGGGACATATTCTTGTACACCTACTTAACAAACTTCAAGTTCTTGGGAAGTGGTATGAATGCGGAGTTTAAAAAAAATCCATTTTATTTTTAAGGGCTACATTAATTCAAACAAAAATAATTACCTTTTGGCCTTCAGCAAAATTATGCATTACAACTAATTTCTAGAACTTACATGTATTGGAACAATAGCTATATTTACATTTATAGGGGCTTTGCAAGAGTTTGGGGGCTGGCCGCCCTTAGCCAACCACTATTTTTTAATTTCAGGAAATATTTTCATATACTATTATTCACAATGACTAATACATGCCTATCAGCTATGCTTCAGAAATATCTGTATTTCCCCCACAGCTACATGGGATGCTTTTAGCAATGGGTTATCCAATACTCAGTGAAAGGCTTTCAGCGACCTATGTTCAACTAATGGATGCTGTCAGCACATGAGGGTAACATATTCAGGCAAGGGGTGTCTACTGTCTCTTTCTTTCTCAATCTTTCATTCAGAAGAAGAGTAGACAACACATCCGTTGATTTTAGATGCCTAGAAACTCCTTTTAATATATTCATTTGTTAGGGTAAGGAAATGTATGATTGATACCATATAATTCAGATTTATTCATATTAGCTTTTTAATATAATGCTTTGCAATGTTTGGATGTAATAGTTTTCGATTATAAATTTTTATTTGGGCATGTATTACATACATATCCTTATATCATTTTTGAAGAGGGGTTAACATTTTATTTAGCATTGTTCTAAAAAGAATGCATTTCTCATACATGAGACATCTTCCATTAAACTTGGCCTTTTGCACCTACCATACAAAATACCAATTGAATATATCAATAGCTTAACCTTAGAAATATTCTATTTGCACTGACACAAGTTAATATTTATATTTGTACAGTTCTTACAGCTTCTGTGTGATAATGGAGTCTTGCACAGCTTCTCAAAATTGTTTTGTCACAATGGGTAAGGAAGTGTTTTGAAGTTGCATTTAATTCTAAGTGTATGATAAGGAGGGTATATTATGGTTTGTAACTCTGCCATTATTGTATTATCTTGCGATTTAATGAGAGGTCGAGGTTTATTAACCCAGAATGTTCCACCCTTTCAATGCAGCACGTTTTTCTTACAACACACATAATAGGTGTATGTTCTTCATATACATCACATCCAACAGCATGAACCGATACTTTAACGACTATGGATATGCGAGCTAATGATATTGTGTGGGCGCAGGTCATGCGACTTTCGCTGCACCATGAAAACATACACCTATGTGTGTGCCCATCCTTCCTTTACGCCTGCCTTTCCCTATTCCACCCATGTGCAAATACAACCCTTCTAACACCTCCCCCTCTCCCTCCTACTTGGCCGGTAGTTTTGAGACACGTAGCCTTATTCATTATGATGCATCGGGTCTGAATTGAGACTCCACTAGATATCCAGCAGACACTGTAGGCCTACTGTGACTGTTTCTTATTGTGACGCTAAACTAGACTTAACTCCAGCCACACAATACATATTTTTACCAAAGTTTCAAATCAGAGTCTGTGGTTTTAGACTAGCTACCCATCAGGTGTAGCATATGGGATGCGCTAATCAAAACAGATCCGCCCCACCTCTGAGGATTCCCCTAATTTATTGATATCATTCTCCGTTGTGCATCTCTCTCTCCCCTGAGATCAGCCAATGATGAGCTGAACGTTAGAGAGGACGAGTACAACACAAAGGTATCATCGCTCCGTAATTGGCAATTTCATTTGGAGTTAGAAATGACACAAAGCCCTGCCAATTTGATCCAATCCCTGCATAAATACATGCTGCCGATTAGCAGATGACAAGCTGTACATTGTTTTTCTTGTACGAAGTGGCACCATCATCCCTTCTTTTGAACTCTGATGCTCTCGGTTCTGTTTCAGGTGATTTTTTATCACCCAATATCTCTAAAGTTTCATTGAATGTTGTCAAACTGATTGCATTCATAACTTTGCATGATCTGTGTTTATGGTTATGGACAATTGACAATTTAACTAAACGAATTTTAACAATTGCCATTGTTAGAATTCTTCTTTGTGAAGAGTTGTTGACATACAAACCTTTGGCATGATCCTTATCAAGTTGAACTGTATTCTTCTTCCATTCCTCTGTCTTCTCTTGGAGAGGGTTCACCAAATATTCCATTATTGAGCTAGAAATAAGTAAAAGAAAAGAAAATATAGAGTAAAATCATGTAACTTTGACCGAAATCTGCACTCAAACAAAAAGAAGTGAGAACTATTCTAATTACATGTACATGAAACAGATCATTTGCCATGTCAGCTAAATGATAACAAGTTAACACCTGCAATTCACATAAACTACACCAATTATTACTAAAAGAAGTATTATTAGAGATAGGTACAGAAATATAAACAGACAGATATCATTTCGACGCTCATGTCAAAACCCCATTCTTGAGACAAATGTAAATGATTTTATATTAGCTGACCGACTTTTCTTCCAGCTAAACCCATGCCAATTTCTACTTTTATTTGGCCCTTTTGCAGTTTCGAGAATAACCAGTCTCGATCTGTGTATTCCATCAGTAATGAAGCTCCTTATTTTTCTTTCCAAGGGGTCACCTATGAATCATTTGAAAAACAAAAACAAATGGACATGAAGAGGAATTGTGGCCACTTCAAAATAGTGAGATATCGAATCAGGGGTATCAATGACAATGGGTAAAACCAATATTTGCGGGTGGTGAGGGCTTCTTTGAAGTGAAACTATCTCTTTTAGCAAAATAATATATTTACATCCCATTTGCAGAATTTATTCATGGTAGCTCTTATTTCCTTTGAGGACTTTCCGCAAAGTTTAGTTATCGCCCTCATCCACTATATTTTTCTCACTAGATGCATGCTCCATAAACACAACATTGTATGTGTATTTCCTTCTTTTTTTCTCTTCGATTGATTCATGACCTTTTTTATTTCAGGTATTAAACTGAATGCTCTCACCAACCGCTTTTTATTTTTCACTGGATGACAACCTCTATCTGACCTTCTGCTATGGATGCCATCCCTTGATTAATTAACTGTTGCATGGCAACTAATTGACGGAGAGCAGTCACCGACACGGTGGCACGTCCAGTCTGTACACAGGAGGAAACGCATTCTAATAGCCGTCAAATATTGATACCAGGTATAACCCAGGGCCTGTTCACATTGGAATCTAATAGCCGTCAAATATTGATACCAGGTATGACCCAGGGCCTGTTCACATTGGAATCTAATAGCTGTCAAATATTGATACCAGGTATGATCCTGTTCATATTAGAATTTATGGTGGTGCTCAGGGTAGGTCCATGATTCACAGTTTGAAAAGATTTTGCAGGCCCAATAGTCTGGAGACAGTAGCAGCTCTATTATGTTTAGGAATGGATCTAGTTACTTTTAATTGTGTGATGTTAGGCTGAATCCACTACTGCAGGGGGAGGATGGATTTATAAAACAAGTTTATGAAAATGCTCCAAAGTGCTTAATGAGATGGCCATAGAGAGAAGATAAATACTAGATGTCCTACTTAAATTAAGAATGCCATGTATTCACAAAGAATTTAATTATGTTTGATATAAAGATGTTATTTAATCACAAAATAGTAATAGTAACTAGTAATTCAATACGAATACCAGTGTAAAACACACAGGGAAATGCGTGGGAAAATTATAAACTTCCATTGAAAATCAATGAGACTCTAAATTATGTTAACGAATCTATAATCAGTAGTTACACTTTGATAAAAACAAAAGGGAAGTTGTAACAACAAGCTGGAAGACCACTGTAAACTTTCTTCCCTCTCCCCACCCTCCCCCCTAAAAAAAATAAATAAATAGAATGTCTGATCATTGCGCCTGTGTTTGGAATCCGCCAAGCTTACTTAAGACTATCCTGGGAAAGCAACCCAATGTATACAGGACTCTACTGTCCCGGGACCAACCACCTCAACAGAACTAACTCAATTACTGCATCTTCAATTTAACATCGTCTTCCGCTACTCCTGATTGGCAAAGCACACATGACAAATTACATGAATGGTGGCTAGATTAGATCAGAAGAAAGCGGGCTTGAGTGGCTTCCCTTTGAGTGTTCTATACCGGTCCCTGGGATTTCTTATGTACATGCTTCCAAGATTTGGGGACAGATCAGGGGTTTCTAACGATTATATGAACGCAGTCTCCTTAAAACTGATCTGACCTCACTGGATGATGAGTAGTATTACATCAAAAGCTTGGATTCCCTGTGTACATGCTGATTCAGGTTTAGAGCGAGGGCTTCTCGTAATAATATGAACGCATTCTCCTTTCAAGCTGGACATTATTGAGCATTATTGGATCAAAAGATGGGATCGCCATGTCCATAATTTTTAGAGTTGGGGTTGGATCAAGCCACAATCTCCTAAAAGGTGGTCAGATCATACTGGATATTGAGCATTATTCAATCCCCATGTCAATGCTTTCAATATTGCAGGTCATATTGAGGGCAATTCACGATAATGTGAACGCACACTTTCCAAAGCTGATTGGACGTACTGGACGTTGAGCATTATTAAATTGAAAGGTGGTAATTTATAAACGTGTCTGGCTGGCTCAGGCATGCATAATTCAAGCTTGACTTATATTGATTTCTCAGAAGCACTTGGAAGCTATACTTAACCTTTCCCTTTAAGGTTGCCAATATGGGAAGAGTGGAAATGACAGAGATGAACGCAACCTAGCAAATTTGATTAAGATTGTAGTAGGTATACAAATAGGCCCAACCTTGTGAAGAAATGTACTTTGAGTAAGAGTTTATTGATTTCTGTACTATCCCTTTAAATTTCCTAGATGGGTAACAATTTAAAGTAGCTGATGACTTCTATTGATTTGCATCAAAATTTCAATCCATTATGGGCCATCCCTTTAAGGTTTCTAAATTGGGGGGTGGGGTTTGAAAGTGGCCAAGGTGATCGCAGCCTGGCGGGGGGGGTTTGATAAAGATTGTGATTGGTTTATACCTTGTGAAGGATTTCATCTTGAGTTCTATTGATTTGTGTCGTAGACAGAGTCTTGTGAGGGATGCTCCAAGCTCCTTCGATGCACCTGTAACATACAAGATGAAAACAACATTGAAGGTTAATAATACATCGTTGCAAAAATGAAATTTGATGTCATGCTTTCAATCAATAAAAGGCAAAATAATGAATTAATTCCTCAATAGGTACTGGTATAGGCCTACCCCATATTCTCAACTCTAATGTTAAACATATACATGTATTTAACTGTAAAAACTGATAATAATTATATGGTCCCTATGTGAAAAATATATAATAGTTGTTATGTCATAATGTAGTCAATAAAAGGCAAATTGGTTGATATTGACTTTTCCAAATTGTCCAATTGCTAATTTCTTATATTTTGCTCCTTTTCAAAAAATTATATAGGCCTATGTGCTTGTTCCCATATTTGGTCATTATTATCACTGCCAATGATAGTTGTTCAATTTTTTTCATAATTATTTCTCTTAATCAATACTATCGTCTGTATGTATTTTATGAGAAAATGTACTGAATTTTTCATTTTGTGTTCATAAAATCTACTTTGTTTTACGTATTATTTGTAGTATAACGAGCTGATCATAAGCATAGGAATTCACAAACAATTTAAGAATGCACAGCTAGTTTTGCCTCATGACTTTCACTCTTAAATAATTGAGGCATGAGTAAGATGTAACTGTCAAAACCTCTCAGCTTCAGAATGCTTCAGAGGAGGATAGTGGAGATACATGCTGCGTTTTTTGTGCTTTCAGATAGAAAAGAGCGGTACTCAAGCATTCATTTGTTCTTCATTACAGAACGCTTCAATGACAAAGAATGAATGAATGTCTTGGATACTGGCCAGTGTGCGATACTCTATCAGTAGTCGGTATTAATAATAAAAACTTCACTTTTGTTTTGTACTAAAAGCTTTGACTGGTCTGTTTAAAGATAAGGGTTTGAAAGGGGAAAAAAATATTGCTTTTGAGTACCTATACTAGTACTAAATAAGATATTTCATTATTATCATTCCTAGCTTCAATGACATAGCCTACATACACCAAAATGAGTCATTTTGGAGCTTCATATACCATTCATGTGATTATTCTAAGCTGGAATCCCTATAATTCACATGACTTTTAATATCTTAATCCTTTGATGAGCCATGATATCCTTTGCAAGTCAACACCATGTGACCTGACCTATCTAGGAAACTAAGGAAAGTGATGTTTAGTTCTTGATATGATGCTTCTTCTTTTGACCTGTGATTTCCCCAACCTTCAAAATTAAATACTTTCTTTACTTGTGCATAGTTGCTGCCCCAAACAGGAATGTGTTAATATCTTTGATTTATTAAACCTGGTGTATAATTTTGGTAGCAAAAAAGAAATTGGCACAAAACCAATCAAATGTAGTTACATGTTGTCCACATTGCACTAAATGATATGTGACATACATAGCTGCCAACATTTGAAATTTCAAATTAGTAATGATCAGATAAAAAACACAGAAATGTGCGCGTAGCGCACATCAAACATGTTGCGCGAAGCGCACATCACGAGCGCGAAGCGCGAAGTCCCTTGCGGCCGGGGTCCAGGGCCCGCCTAAGGGCCCTGGAAGCTCTGGGTTCTAGACGCTCTCTGGTGCAATCTGAGCCCTATTTTGGAGCATTTAAACCTTTTTTTTTCTGTTGTTTTTAGGGTGGAGCTTAGGTTGAGAAAATTATTGCCAAAATTTTTTCATGAATCTGAAGATGAATGAATAACTCAATGAAATATGAGCATTCACACATATCACTTACATAGGTCTAGTATCAATTTGGATTATTATTTCAAGAAAAAAAAAAGAAAAAAAAAAAAACCTTACCACAGTTGTTAAGAGGTCTATGTCTGATGCTTTTAAAAATCCTATTTTATCCTATCCTATTTGCTATTAAATCCTGCTAAGTTGACATCCATGAATTTTTGTTCTGGTGTGGATGAAGATTCAGATTCAAAATTCCCGATGTTAGTTTTGATTTGGTATGCAAAACAATGTCACTACTACGGCCGCCATGAGCGATGGAGATATCCCTTCGACATATCGTACAAAATGCATGTTGTTTGCTTTTTCCCGATTAGGTGATGAAGTCAAACTCTGTTCCATATTTGCTGTTGTAACATTGTCCCTTTTTACGCTCCATTTTCCACCATTTATGGTCCAAAACTAGAGAAGAAGAGGAGACAAAATACGGTCGACGTTCGCTAGCGACATCACAACTGCATACACACACAAATACACACGTGCACTAACATCAACATGCGCATGCATGTTCACGCGAATGCGCTGTTTTCGTCTTTCGCTGTGTGTAGCACTAAGATCAACGTGCATGTACTTTGAATGGCTTCCGCCTTCACTACGAATGCGCTGTTTTTCGTGTGTTGCTTTCATGTGCACGTACGTACGTACGCGCGCGCCGTAGTAGAACTATAGAACATGCATATAACACGTGCGTGAGTGGTCATAATAAATACATGTATAATGGCGCTCATATTCGTAATTTTTTAAAGGTGCATTCGTATTTTCGTATAAAGGGTAAAAATTCGTAATAATTACGAATTTTTCGTAACAGTTGGCAGCTATGTTAATGTGTGAGAGATCTTGTGACATTCCTTTCAATATTTCCGATGAATTTCATTTATAAAGTTCGAATATAGCGCAATCCAACTGCCGTTTTCTGCTGACAAATTCGCACGCCCGAGGTTACGGCGTGAATCAGTGCGAACGATCTGTGTGTAACACCCACACAAGAGAATCCCCATTGGTTTTCCACGTGAGCGCTAACCTGTGACGGGTCCCCGACTTATCGACACGGTGGCACCGTTCCAGTCTGTACACAGGAGGAAACGCATTCTAATAGGCCGTCAAATATTGATACCAGGTATAACCCAGGGCCTGTTCACATTGGAATCTAATAGCCGTCAAATATTGATACCAGGTATGACCCAGGGCCTGTTCACATTGGAATCTAATAGCTGTCAAATATTGATACCAGGTATGATCCTGTTCATATTAGAATTTATGGGTGGTGCTCAGGGTAGGTCCATGATTCACAGTTTGAAAAGATTTTGCAGGCCCAATAGTCTGGAGACAGTAGCAGCTCTATTATGTTAGGATGGATCGTAGTTACTTTTAATTGTGTGATGTTAGGCTGAATCACTACTGCAGGGGAGGATGGATTTATAAAACAGTTTAGAAAATGCTCCAAAGTGCTTAATGAGATGGCCATAGAGAGAAGATAAATACTAGATGTCCTACTTAAATTAAGAATGCCATGTATTCACAAAGAATTAATTATGTTTGATATAAAGATGTTTAATTTAATAACAATAGTTATAGTAACTAGTTTCAATACGAATACCCAGTGTAAAACACACAGGGAATGCGTGGGAAATATATAACTACTCCATTGAAAATCATGAGACTCTAAATTATGTTAAGCGAATCTATAATCAGTTAGTTAACTTGATAAAACAAAAGGGAAGTTGTAACAACAAGCTGGAAGACCACTGTAAACTTTCTTCCCTCTCCCCACCCTCCCCCTAAAAAAATAAATAAATAGAATGTCTGATCATTGCGCCTTGGTTTGGATCCGCCAAGCTTACTTAAGACTATCCTGGGAAAGCAACCCATGTATACAGGACTCTACTGTCCGGGACCAACCACCTCAACAGAACTAACTCAATTACTGCATCTCTAATTTAACATCTGCTTCCGCTACTCCTGATTGGCAAAGCACACATGACAAATTACATGAATGGGCTAGATTAGATCAGAAGAAAGCGGGCTTGAGTGGTTCCTTTGGAGTGTTCTATACCGGTCCCTGGGATTTCTTATGTACATGCTTCCAAGATTTGGGGACAGATCAGGGGTTTCTAACGATTATATGAACGCAGTCCTCCTTAAAACTGATCTGACCTCACTGGATGATGAGTAGTATTACATCAAAGCTTGGATTCCTGTGTACATGCTGATTCAGGTTTAGACGCAGGGCTTCTCGTAATAATATGAACGCATTCTCCTTTCAAGCTGGACATTATTGAGCATTATTGGATCAAAGATGGGATCGCCATGTCCATAATTTTTAGAGTTGGGGTTGATCAAGCCACAATCTCCTAAAGGTGGTCAGATCATACTGGATATTGAGCATTATTTCAATCCCCATGTCAATGCTTTCAATATTTGCAGGTCATATTGAGGGCAATTCACGATAATGTGAAGGCACACTTTCCAAAGCTGATTGGGACGTACTGGACGTTGAGCATTATTATTGAAAGGTGGTAATTTATAAACGTGTCTGGCTGGCTCAGGCATGCATAATTCAAGCTTGACTTATATTGGATTTCTCAGAAGCACTTGGAAGCTATACTTAACCTTTCCCTTAAAGGTTGCCAATATGGAAGAGTGGAAATGACAGAGATGAACGCACTATGCAATTTGATTAAGATTGTAGTAGGTATACAAATAGGCCAACCTTGTGAAGAAATGTACTTTGAGTAAGAGTTTATTGATTTCTGTACTATCCCTTTAAATTTCCTAGATGGGTAACAATTTAAAGTAGCTGATGACTTCTATTGATTTGCATCAAAAATTTCAATCCATTATGGGCCATCCCTTTAAGGTTTCTAAATTGGGGGTGGGGTTTGAAAGTGGCCAAGGTGATCGCAGCCTGCGCGGGGGGTTTGATAAAGATTGTGATTGGTTTATACCTTGTGAAAGGATTTCATCTTGAGTTCTATTATTTGTGTCGTAGACAGAGTCTTTGAGGGATGCTCCAAGCTCCTTCGATGCACCTGTAACATACAAGATGAAAACAACATTGAAGGTTATAATACATCGTTGCAAAAATGAAATTTATGTCATGCTTTCAATCAATAAAAGGCAAAATAATGAATTAATTCCTCATAGGTACTGGTATAGGCTACCCATATCTCTACAACTCTTCTAATTAATGTTACATATACATGTATTTAACTGTAAAACTGATAATAATTATATGGTCCTATAGGTGAAATATATAATAGTTTGTATGTCATAATGTAGTCAATAAAGAGGCAAATTGGTTGATATTGACTTTTCCAAATTGTCCAATTGCTAATTTCTTATATTTTGCTCCTTTTCAAAAATTATATAGGCCTATGTGCTTGTTCCCATATTTGGTCATTATTATCACTGCCAATGATAGTTTTGTTCAATTTTTTCATAATTATTTCTCTTAATCAATACTATCGTCTGTATGTATTTTATGAGAAAATGTACTGAATTTTTCATTTTGTGTCATAAATCTACTTTGTTTTACGTATTATTTGTAGTATAACGAGCTGATCAAAGCATAGGAATTCACAAACATTTAAGAATGCACAGCTAGTTTTGCCTCATGACTTTCACTCTTAATAATTGAGGCATGAGTAAGATGTAACTGTCAAAACCTCTCAGCTTCAGAATCTTCAGAGGAGGATAGTGGAGATACATGCTGCGTTTTTTGTGCTTTCAGATAGAAAAGAGCGGTACTCAAGCATTCATTTGTTCTTCATTACAGAACGCTTCAATGACAAAGAATGAATGAATGTCTTGGATACTGGCCAGTGTGCGATACTCTATCAGTAGTCGGTATTAATAATAAAACTTCACTTTTGTTTTGTACTAAAAGCTTTGACTGGTCTGTTTAAAGATAAGGGTTTGAAAGGGGAAAAAATATTGCTTTTGAGTACCTATACTAGTACTAAATAAGATATTTCATTATTATCATTCCTAGCTTCATGACATAGCCTACATCACCAAAATGAGTCATTTTGGAGCTTCATATACCATTCATGTGATTATTCTAGCTGGAATCCTATAATTCACATGACTTTTAATATCTTAATCCTTTGATGAGCCATGATATCCTTTGCAAGTCACACCATGTGACCTGACCTATCTAGGAAACTAAGGAAAGTGATGTTTAGTTCTTGATATGATGCTTCTTCTTTTTGACCTGTGATTCTTCCCCAACCTTCAATTAAATACTTTCTTTACTTGTGCATATGTTGCTGCCCCAAACAGGAATGTGTTAATATCTTTGATTTATTAAACCTGGTGTATAATTTTGGTAGCAAAAAGAATTGGCACAAAACAATCAAATGTAGTTACATGTTGTCCACATTGCACTAATGATATGTGACATACATAGCTGCCAACATTTGAAATTTCAAATTAGTAATGATCAGATAAAAACACAGAAATGTGCGCGTAGCGCACATCAACATGTGCGCGAAGCGCACATCACGAGCGCGAAGCGCGAAGTCCTTGCGGCCGGGGTCCAGGGCCCGCCTAAGGGCTGTGAAGCTCTGGGGTTTAGACGCTTCTGGTGGCAATCTGAGCCCTATTTTGGAGCATTTAAACCTTTTTTTTTTCTGTTGTTTTTAGGGTGGAGCTTAGGTTTGAGAAAATTATTGCCAAATTTTTCATGAATCTGAAGATGAATGATAACTCAATGAAATATGACATTCACATATCACTTACATAGGTCTAGTATCAATTTGGATTATTATTCAAGAAAAAAAAAAAGAAAAAAAAAAACCTTACCAAGTTGTTAGAGGTCTATGTAGCTGATGCTTTTAAAATCCTATTTATCCTATCCTATTTGCTATTTAAATCCTGCTAAGTTGACATCCATGAAGTTATCTTGGTGTGGATGAAGATTCAGATTCAAAATTCGCGGATGTTAGTTTTGATTTTGGTATGCAAAACAATGTCACTACTACGGCCGCCATGAGCGATGGAGATATCCCTTCGACATATCGTACAAAATGCATGTTGTTTGCTTTTTCCCGATTAGGTGATGAGTCACTCTGTTCCATATTTGCTGTTGTAACATTGTCCCTTTTAACGCTCCATTTCCCATTATAGGTCCCTAAAACTAGAGAAGAAGAGGAGACAAAATACGGTCGAGTTCGCTAGCGACATCACAACTGCATCACACACAATACAACCGTGCACTACATGCAACATGCGCATGCATGTTCACGCGAATGCGCTGTTTTCGTCTTTCGCTGTGTGGTATGCACTAAGATCAACGTGCATGGTACTTTGAATGGCCTTGCCCGCCTTCACTACGAATGCGCTGTTTTCGTGTGTTGCTTTCATGTGCACGTACGTACGTACGCGCGCGCCGTAGTAGAACTACATAGAACATGCATATAACACGTGCGTGAGTGGTCATAATAATACATGTATAATGGCGCTCATATTCGTAATTTTTAAAGGTGCATTCGTATTGTATCGTAAAAGGGGTAAATTCGTAATATTAGACGAATTTTTGTACAGTTGGCAGCTTATGTTAATGTGTGAGAGATCTTGTGACATTCCTTTCAATTATTCGATGAATTTCATTTATAAAGTTCGAATATAGCGCAATCCAACTGCCGTTTTCTGCTGACAAATTCGCACGCCCGAGGTTACGGCGTGAATCAAGTGCGAACGATTGTGTGTAACACCCACACAAGAGAATCCCTATTGGTTTTCCACGTGAGCGCTAACCTGTGACGGCTCGCTCCCAGCTGAATACGACTTATCTTTGCTATTAATCCTATTATATTTTATGATATCTTATTAAAGAGCATGTGTATTCTCGTGAATATGATTTATTTGTTAAATTTTAATGCTTTTGACTGGAGGTGGAGGGATCAGTTCAAGAGATTTAATAGTTTTCGGGAAGAAAAGAGAAAAAATTATTTTGATATTCCAGGCATTAATTGGCTTCTATATGATATGTATAGAATTACGATTTCGGATACAAGTCTTTAGAATCTATACCAAATATATAATTCAATTAATGTGATTCAGCAAAATATTATTTTAGTTATTCTGTATTCATTCTCACCGTTATTTAGACTGTCATATTTATCTCCTAGCCATAAATTAGTTTTCACACCGTGCCAGTTGCACTCAGATCAAAGATGAAAAAGTATCTCGTTAGGACCAGATACAACAGGTTAGTCGAGTTAACGTACTCCTACAACTGTGGACAGCTCCACTATCTCAGCAGCCATAGAGGGATATGTCCAAGTACATGAAGTTGAAAAATGAGGTGTTATAATAACACAGATCGTGAAGTCTCGCAAGGCGGAAGAGACTGCTGGTTTACTCGATCGCGCGGGGAATAGAAGGACTCCAAGTTTGGATAGACAGACTGGCCGAAATGGGTCAGTCAAAACATACATTGGGATCGAACGTTATAGAATGAAAAAAATGTCAATATTCAGTCGGGTATACATAGTATATAAACACTGAAAGAGTGCAATATTGATGTTCATCATATACAGGATTGCTCGTCATCATACAATGTTAACACATTTGAGTCGCTTTGCGCCATAAACAGTAATACGAAAAATTTACCGGTACATATATGTACGAGGTAAAATATTAAACAACCTTTTACTACAGATGGATGAATATATAAATTAAGCACGGATCCAAGGGTGAATCTAATGTCTAACTACGGACTTATTCAGATTTGTATTACCATCCTTAGATTACGTCTGTTTCAGTAAGTATATATTGGAAACAAATGTAGTATTACTTAACTCGACATGCTATGTATTAGATTATATCTGAACTCATTCAGAAGTGCACATACTATGTAAGTCGCGGACTAACTCAAGATATTGTTGATATCTACTGGGAGCAGGCGCATGGTGTCCATCTAATATGATAGTGTGCTACACTACGGCAGGCTCTTGCTTGGACTTATTCGTTAACTTGATACGCACGTAGTCGGTGCAGTCGGAACAAGATAAGACTCAAGCACCAAAGCAGAAGCACAGCATATGTGTTTCGTTAGAGTTGCATACGAGCGATATAGGACGCCATATATACAGAGATGTGTTGATTCCTATTAGATCAGTATAATCTCAACTCTGAGGAATGAAACTATCCATACTTCTTGAAGACTATGTCAGTAGTGAGCTCCATTAAGGGGGACCACCTGTACTGTATAAACAAGCTTCAGCTCTATTTCCTCACGACCAGGTGAACAACAATTTAGTTTGCTACTCTCGAGTCGCAGCTATGATTGATATAGAATGTTCTACGAGACTTGTCAAGGTCGCGTGTTATTTAGTAGTAAGATGGTGAGTCTGCAAGTGATAGTAGGTGGCATCTTGTGCCAGTCCGCCGATATTCGCTAGTATGTCTCTGACTCTTAACGATCAATTGTATCATGATACTACAGCCTCTAGAGCTTTACATATCAGAACTCTTATACATATAATAGGATGTTTGGAAATCAGCATATTATGGTGGATAACAGTCAATGAGGCAGTCTAAGGGGATTGGGGTAGACATTCGTGACGGATGATCCACATACCGATAGATGATTTGCACCTAAACTCACACAAACCAGGAAATATTAATTACATGAGAATGTATGAATTCTTAACTGAGGTTCACAATTGGCAACTCTACTGCCTACACCATATCGACATTGAAAGTGTTCGAAGAGCAAATGAACAAACAGCACCATAAATCGTTCATGTATGTTATACGAAGTAAGTATAGAATCTAGATGGTATTGTTCGTTACTCACGAACTCATAGGACGAACTCGGACTCTGAATTGGATAGTCGTATCCATGGTGAGTGTAATGACATCTATTGGTCTACATCACACATATAGACTCGATATACAATATACAGCGATGAATGACATATGATATCTTATCTGAGTTGTCTATTTCATCGTGATACACTCATACATAAAATATTGCGCAGATAGAGATGTATAATTGAGCTTAAGTGTGCAACTGTCCAGCGTTTGTCGAGGTCTACTTCATTAAGAAGATTGAGCAAAATATTGTGAGAGAATGAGAGAGAAAGACAAAACTTGGATTGGATGAAAGATCCAGGAATGTTGTGGAATAGCTAGAGATTTTAAGTTGATCTAGATGATCAGCATATGACCTTCTTATACACGATCTTGCGTCATCAGTGGAATGAGACATATAATGAAAATGAATACACGATTTTGCATAAATTGAAAATTTGATGTATACGCGTTGTGGACTCATTAAATTTTGTGCTTTTTATTATATAAAGATATCTTAAATTTCACAGCTTTCTATCCGCAAATATTAGTGGACCTTGTTTGACTAAAGTACTTGAATGAACAAGTTATCATTGAGTCTATGATTTCCGGAAAGTTTCTCACTAATTAAAATTTAGCATAATGAGGGTGGTTACGAAAAATAGGCACTGTCCCCACGCCGTATACTTTATTAGGTCATATATTTCTCTGAGCTTAGCAGTAAAGAATACTCGCATTTAGACTTTATTGTAAGAACTTTTGCAAAAGACCTATAGTGTGTGAAACAGGTATACGGACTATCATCATAATCAGATTGTCAAAATAAGTTGTAGTTTATATCTCAGTCTGTACATTAACACATATCAGTTAGATTAGATTGGTAACGGCGGTGGGAAGCATTTCAGTAACGGCGTGGACAACGATGTGTAAAACGATTATCGGTAAGTTACGATTAAGTCTTTGCCAAATGGAAGTGGAAATTCCCTATAACCTCTTTTGAAACATTGAAAATGAAGTATCTCTGCAATGATACGAGCATTATCTTTGCATATGACCAAGACGCTTTTTTTACATGGACACTGAAAATTAATGAAACAATTGCTTTTTCTTCCCCAAAGTAAGAAGCCTAATGCTCTTCTCCAGGATTTTTCGCATGTAATGAATGCGCACAAAAAAACAGTTTTTTTTTTTCTTTTAATTGTCTCATACTTAACAACAATGTTATTTCTTGCATAGCGAATAAAAAACAAAGGCTACACACACTATAATTTCTTGCATAGCATGAAGAATAAACTGTTTTTACAAAGGTTATTTACATGTCAGGTTCTCCAAGCACTTTTTGTCCTATTTATGTAT